>JARHVA010001806.1:1617500-1647500 GCA_037957365.1 Torreya grandis | reverse complement strand
TTAAAGATATATATCTAGGGTTGGTCATTAATCCATGCCCCTTGCAATCAATCCTAGTCTTAGTAAGGCTCTAGATTGGGGTTAGCCCATCTCCATAGACATAGTTAGGGAGTTGGGAGTTCACTGGTGGCCTTTAGATATATAAGGAGGGGGGAGGTCCATCCATCTCTATTCATTGACTAATGACTTGACTGATATCATGTATATAATAAATGTATGATGGATGATCTCTACCTGTCCCACCCTACCAAAAGGTATGTAGGCCAGCTTATCCCTATCTAGAATAGATGGGTACAGTAAAACTAATTACCTAGGTATAAAATATACTAAGGGCTCTATATAGATAACTCTACCAATGACTAATGATGGGTGAGATAATGAGTCACTTTTATCATCTCATCATTAGCCATTATATAAGATAAGATAAGATATATAGGGAGGGGGAGGGGGGGGAGGGGGTGGGCCCCCTGCCCAGATCTTATTATATCTATATGGTAATGATAGAAAATGTAGGGGATCATTTGCCCAGATATCTTTAGCCATTATATATCTATATGGTAATGAGAGAAAATGTAGGGGACCACCTGCCTAGATCTCTATCTCTATTTCTATAGATGGGGTAAAAAAGAACTCTATATACAATGGCCATCCAAACATAGTGAGGGTTGGGGTCACCAAGAATACTATCTATTTAGGGGAAGAGAGATAAACCAATGGCATTTAGGATTTAATTTGAGGGCCTTAACTCCATATAGAGGGCCCACCATCATTGTATGGGGTAGGGAACTTGATCAAGAGAATATATCTACTAGGGGATGGCTATCAGCTATGGGAAATAATGAGAGTTATCTATATATATAGGGGACTGATAGCCTCCTCTATAGACTATATAGATTTTCTATAGATTGGAGAAGGCCTTACCAATAATAGGGGAGAGATTTTTACCATATATATATTTAATAGATAAGGTCTCATAAAAATAGAAATCAAGGTCCCTATTTATATAGAGGGCACCCTATATATAGATATGGTGATAGGATAATGGGAAACCACTCAACTGATAGGTTGAGGGCCAAAGGGTGGATATATACTCTATCTAATCATATATAGAGTCTAGTTAGCACTCTCTCGATGAAAGTACTTGAAGCTATATGTCTGTGGTTGGTTATTAACCCATGCCCCTTCCAATCAATCCTAGCCTTAGTAAGGATCTAGACTAAGGTTAGCCCATCACCATAGACATAGTTAGGGAGTTGGGAGTTTGCTAGTGGCCTTTAGATATATAAGGAGGGGGAAGTCCATACATCTCTATTTTTTGACTGATGACTTGATATATATCATGTCTATAATAGATGTATGATGGATGATCTCTACCTCTCCCGCCCTACCAAAAGGGACGTAGTCCAACCTATCCCTCTCTAGAGTAGATGGGTGCAAAAAAACTAATTACCTAGGTATAGAATAGACTAAGGGCCATACATAGATAAGTCTACTAATGACTGATGATGGATGAGACAATGAGTCACTTTTACCATCCATCCTTAGCCATTATACAAGATAAGATAAGATAATATAAGTTATATAGGGAGGGGGGAGGGGGGGAGTGGGTGGGGCCCTATAAATCTATATGGAAATGAGAGAGAATGTAGGGGACCACCCACCTAGATCTCTATCTCTATCTCTATAAATGGGGCTAAAAATAACTCTATATAGGGGGCCATCTAGACATAGTGAGGTTTGGGGTCACCCAAAAAATTATCTATTTGGGGGAAGAGGGCTAAACCAACAACCTTTAGGCTTAAGATCAAGGTCCTTGACTCCATCTAGAGGGTCCACCATCATTATATGGGGTGGGACTCTTGATTGAGAGAATATATCTACTGGGGGATGGCTATCAACTATGGGGCACAATAGAGAGTTATCTATATATAGGGGGCCGATAGCCTCCACTATAGACTATATAGACTTTATATAGATTGGGGAGGCCTTACCACCAATAGGGGAGGGACTCATACCATATCTATATAGATAGGGGCTCACAAAAATAGAAATCTAGGCCCTTATCTATATACAAGACACCCTATACATAGATATGGTGATAGGATAAGGGAAGAGCGCTCAAATGATAGGTCGAAGGACAAAGGGTGGATATATACTCTATATAATCATATATAGAGTCTAGTCAGCATTCTCTCAATGAAGGGACTTTAGGCACACCACCTTGTACCCCCTAATGTAGGTCATTAATGTGTGCACCCCTATATCCCTATCTAAACAGAGGGGGGCACTAATGGTTATTGGAAGAAGTCATATCACATATATAATGGAAGAATGATGAAGTGGTTTCATATCTATCCTATATACACACACACACACACATACACACACACACATACATATACACACACATATATACATATACATATATATATATATATATATATATATGTATATGTATTATATATATATATATGTATATATACATATATATATATATATGTATATATACATATACATATATATGTATATACATATATATATGTATATATGTATATACATATACATATATATATATGTATATATACACACATATATATACATATACATATACATATACATATACATATATATATATATATTTATATATGTATATGCATATGTATATATACACACATATATATACATATACATATACATACATATGTGTGTGTGTGTGTGTGTGTGTGGGGTATATATATATATGGGTGGGAGTGTAAGGCTTGGGTGGTTGGACATACATCTTCTATAGAGTTCAATGCCTAGTTGGTAGTTCAATGAAAATGGTAGTGCTTGATAGTGTTTAGATTACAGTGCTTGGTAGTTCAGTGAGGTAGTGATTCAAGATAGATATATATACCCATAGAGATGTCACATATGTAATGGATACCTTATCTATAAATATGACTATTCATACCCCTATCTAGAGATAGGGAAGATGAAAGAAGACATCTATCTATAGGGCTATAGGGAGACAATCATTGACCCCTATCTATAGATAGGGGTATATGATCCCTTATCTATAGATAGGGGTATATGATCCCTTATCTATAGATAGGGGTCAATGATCATCTCCATATAGCCCTATAAATAGATGTATTCTTTCATCTTATGTTGGTTGGCCCTATCCATCATAGTCTTATCACATATATAATAGATGAGATGGGTTGAGGATGAATTTGGTTAGATGAGAATTGGGTTGTGAGCCATATAGAGATAGGGGCTTTGGTTAGATTATAAAGATTTAGTCATATATATTATCTATCTATATGGGGAGGGGGACCTTGACCCTAAACCCTAACTTTAGATAGAGGTGGTAGTTATATATACAGGTCCTTTTTCCAAGATATATAGTCAAGGACATGGACATGGATCCCCATATATAGATAGGTCATTAATCACCAGTTATATCTATAGATCTAATCTCAGGAGAGGGAGGAGGCCTATTTATATATGGGTATGGATGCCACCTATTCACTACCTATAGATTATGTGGTGCTTGACCCCTTCCCCATATATAGAGATGGGGGGTTGATCTCATGATTTAATTCTCCCAGCCTATGTAATAAATTTATGATATTATGAGGTCACCCCAGAGATAAATACATTGATGGGGTGGGGGAACTACCCCACCCCCTTCTCTCATTTAATTAATAATCTATAATCTATATATAGGGGGTGGGGGGTCCAAAAAGGGAGAATATTACCCTATCTCAACTCAACTCAACTCAACTTATATGGCTTGGGGTCCCCATTAAGCTCAACTCAACTTAACTCAACTTATATGTCTTGAGGTCCCCATTAAACTATCTAGGGTGGGTTCACACCCCCTATATATCTATTCTATCTAGGGTGGATTCAATACCCCTCTTTATAAATGGAGGTGGGTATGCCATATATATTTATAAGGGATATGTGTGTTCATAAATGGATAGGTGGGTTGAACATATAGGGTGGGTTCACCCATCTCTATATATAGGGGATAGGTGGGTTGGAATAGCAACAACCCCATCCAAATGACAACATTCCCATCCCCATCAGAGACAAAGATAAAGTCTATATTATCTATGGGGCATTATCCCCATACCCATCAGAGATAGAGATAAATTCTATATTATCTATGGGGTATTGTCCCCATCCCCATCCCCATCTATTATAGACTAGACTAGACTAGACGTCATACAATGTTGATGATCAGGTGGAAATGTTGAGATCTATATGGTGAGATTGAGATTAGGGATAAAATACTGACAAATATATGGCCCCTATATATTTATATGGTAATGACCACCCTATAGATAGATCCACTCCATAAATTCTAAAGTTGAGTTTAGATATTATATAATAGGGTGGGGGGCACAGTCTATATTAGAATTAGTTTATATAGAGGGCCAATGTATACAATTAATCTATATAAGGGGGGAATTGTATATATTTATTTTTGGCAATCCCCAATCAACTAAAGTTAAGTGAAGTGGGTTTAAGGAGATAAAATCAAATATATATAGATAGGGAGAGGGGGGCCAAAAAAACTCTATATTAGGAGGGGCACAATATATAGATAGAGATAGAGTCTTGGGGCATTAAAATTGGCATAATATATAGTTTAATTGGTAGAAATGAAATTATTCTATATAACAATCAATATCAAGGATTACGATCAATGGCCATTATAACTATTTAGCATTCAAATAGAAATACAAAAGGACACATAAACTAGATATCATGTTTTACTACAACCATTCTTGGCCATTAATGAAAGTTCAAATAAAATAGAGTTCATAATATTTAAAATAGATTAAATTATTCTCTTAAAATACTTGATGACCCAAAGGTTCATAGGTGAGATTGGGTGCTTACAAATGGAGCCTTAATGGCATCCATACTACTGCTAAATCAAATGACTAGCATAGCAATGTATACAAACTATTCCTAATTCATGAGAGATTCACTATACTATCTTCCATCACTGATCTAAATAGTTTGAGATCCTCTTATAGATTTATATAGAAGCTCCATTGGGGTGGAATTCACATGCCGAGTGCTGAGATGGAGCCCTGGTGATCATTCCCACTAGCTCCATCACCTTGTAAACTTTGTGTTGTAATCACCAATATTAGAAGATGCCCTAGAAACTAGGAACCATTTAACATCATGATAAATAACACCATGTATGTGATGTAGCCTCTAATTGGCACCAAAATATAAAATTTTCATCATTTCACAAAATGATTCCCTCACATTGATGTAGATGTCATGTTGGCATGAATCATATACTTAACAAAATAAGGGGACCATGAATGACCTTGATAATCATCTATAATACCCCTATCAGATCTTCATGATGGTTTATCTATACCCTCTTGATTTTCTAAAAGACCTCCTTTATCTCTTCAAATTTATATTTCATTCACTTCAACTCACTCTCTCTCACTTTCTAACAATTAGGCTTATTAGGCCTTGTTTTTATACTAGGCTCATGCTCATACACCTCTTGGTCGGCCATACATAATTGACCACTTAGTTTTTAAATATAGTGGGCCTCATAAAATTAAAAAACATGAAAAAAACATTAAAATATGTTGGTCATAGAATGTAGGACCAAAAACCTCTTTTAGGCCTTAAGGAGACCTAATTCAATTAGGCTTTCATTAGCACACATTACCCTTTAAACTCATTAGAATACATTAAAAATACTAAAATGGTAGTAAAATATCAAATATAATTAAAATATATCTTATCCAACTTTAATTTATGTCTAAAACATCTTTTAGGTCCAACCACCACTTGCACCCTTTCTGAAAATGCTGTTCATACAAGGCATGTGCATACCCAAAAAATATGTCTTGAACAACTAAAGCATAAACACAATTTTTCCAAACAAATATGGAGTAAAATAACACATAAAAAATATAAATTACCTTAAAAACTTCACCAAGTTCATTATACTTCATTACACAAGGCAAAAGAACTCAAACCCTTCCTTACAAATAGGCCAATCAGAACTACCAACTTGCCTCAAAACATAGTCATGGAAACAATGACCTAAAACACCTATAGAACCACATTCAGAGACTTAAAATACATGTATATGACCCCATGAGGTCATTATACCATCTTCATATAGATATAAAATATGGTCACATGACAATATTGATCTTGTAGACCAATCTCATAGTCTTGTACCTCATTGTCTCATCTAAATAAGACATGCCAACTTATGAGTAATATTTTCATCATCTCCACTAACCTAAATAGAATATATAAAATATTAACATGTATTAAATGTCTTGGAAAACTTATCCATTCAATTTTATTCATCCCTAATCCATGACAACACACCCCTACTCAACTTCTCACTACTGCCTAGTTTTCTCACTGTTTGCATCATTAGGCCTATTAACAATTTGGTCAAATTGTAAGACAATTTTAGCAACCATGAGGGATATAATATACTTATAAACCATCATGGAAATTAAATACAATTATAAATATTAAACCTCTATGCATTTATTAACTTTGACTTGGTCAACTCTAACTTCTACAACAAATCTCTTAGAAATAAGGCCTTTCCTATAGTGTCCACTCACTCCCCTAAAAAACCAATCACACCTGGAGGTGCTTGGGAGAGTTGAATACAACATAAAATAAATTTAATATCCTTACCAAATAATTTTGAGCATTTTAGAGAAACTTATTTCATATTAGATCAATGTTAGGGTTTTAGAGAGTGTTACCATTATTTTTGGTGTTAATGATTGTTCATAAAAATTAGCCCCTTATTCTAGAAACCAATGATTTGAAATTTGAAATAGGGCCCTTCCAACTATACCATTAAAATATTAGGTTCCCAATCAGATTTTACACGTGATAATGAGTACTTGAAACTTATTCTTGGGTTGAGAATCCTTCATTCTATGCACACAAGATATCTTAAAGCATTTTTTCTTGCCTTAACCTTCAAAATTTGATGTAAAATTTGGTCAACATTATTGAAACAACATAAAATAAAATTTTCAATTCTCACAGAATCACATTTGCCTTGGAAATGGATCTTGATACCCCATCTAGCTACCATCTCTTTCTTTACTCTTTAGGCCTTTGACCTACAAGTCACATTAGGCCTTGAAACTAACCTCCAAGCCTCTTTAAATTCACTCTCTACCTCAATCACATGATTAAAACATTAATTTTCATCATTTATAAGACTTGATAACAACTCATGTCACCTCATTAGGTTATGTAGGGTGTAAAACTAGTCTAGTTGCCTGCTAGGTCTGTAGATCCTACCCCTTTAGGCTCAATCTAAATATCTCATGAGTAATCTAGTGCCTTATATTAATTGTTAAACAACCTCATACAAACTCTTATGCCTTTGTGCATATATATCACTAAGCCACCATGCTCATTCATGCACACGACTAGGCATCCTATGCACAAGCCTTCTCAAGTCTCTCTCTAGGTTCAAACACTTGATAACTTTGGAAACTAATCTTGAAACACTCTTTGATGATTTTAAATATTTCTCACATGCCTTATATGTTTCTCAACCAATGTAATACCTCTCAAAGAGGTTTAAAAACAAAATACATTATTTAATGACCTCATGAATAACCTTTGACATCACTGACAATTTTGATGCCAAACCTCAACAACAGAAATAATGCTCAACAATATCCCCCTTTGTCATTGATGGAAAACCATATTGAAAAATGATCATCCTTATCTCCCCATTCTAGTATTTTTCCCCTTTTACATAAATGAAAAAGTGATGTTTGTAATTCTTTGGATCACACTCCTTGCAACAAAAAATAATCAACACATAAAACTATGAGTTTATGAGACATAAAACAAACATGCTCCCCTATCTCCATGTATACCTTCTTGGAACAAATCACCTATTCTTGGAGATAATAATAATGATTATCCCCCCTAAGTACTTTTGTTAGGGGTATAAATTACACCCAATTCATGTCTTAGGTGTTCAAAAATTACCTTTAGAAGTGGTTTGCTCAAGATGTCCACAATATGATCCTGTGTAAAAACATATTCAAGTTCAAAACTTTATTCAATTACCTATTCTCTTAGAAAATGATACCTAATGGGAATATGTTTGGTCCTTAAGTGCATGATAGGGTTCTTTGAGACACTTATATCACTTGTATTGTCATAATAAATAGGTTTAAGACCATCATAATCCACCTTGTAGTCTTTTAGGGTCTATTTCATCCATAGGACCTAAGTAAAACATGAAGCTGATATAATGTACTCACCCTCACAAGTGGAAAAATCTAATGATGGTTTCTTCTTGATTACCCATGAAACTAGGCACCCACCTAGGAAGAAGGCTACTCCATTTCTACTCTTCCTATAATCTATACTTCCTACCTAATCTGCATCTGTGTAGGCTATCAAATTTAACTCCTTACTTATTAGATATCAAAATATATACTCCATAGTCCCATTGAGATACCTAAGTATCATTTTAACTACTTAAAAATTATTTTCCTTTGGATCTACTTGAAAACTTCCCATAAGACCTACTTCTTGCATGACGTCAAGTCTAGAGGTAGTGGTATACATCAAACTTCCAATCATTGACCTATATGATGTCTAATTGACCTTTTTGAATAATCATATTCCTTGGTCAATTTACATCATGTGATCATGGGTGTACTAACTACCTTGCAATCTTCCATCTCAAACTTCTTCAACATCTTTCTTATTTACTTGGCTTGTGAGATAAATATACCTTTTTTAGATTGAGTGATTTACAACCCAATAAATGATGATAGTTCTCCTAGTATGGACATATCAAACTCTTTCTTCATCACCTCTATAAAGGCCTTGGTCATATTCTCAATTTTTCCACCAAATATGATGTCATCCACATAGATAACTACTATCAATTGATGTTCATATTCTATCTTGATGTATAGATTACTATGTGTAACTCCTCTTTTGAATCCTTGATCTAATAGATATTTTTCCAACCATCATACCAAGATATAGGATCTTGATTTAGACCATATAGAGCCTTATTCAATCTACAAACATAGTATTTTTCATATGATAGTGAGAACCCTTTAGGTTGCTCAATGTATACTTCATCCAAATTCCCATTCAAAAAGGCAAATTTGACATCCATCTGGTATACCTTGAATCCTTTTAATATTACATAAGCTAGAAATAATCTAATGTCCTCCAATAATTTTGATGGTGCAAAGGTATCCTCAAATTCTACCCCTTCAAATTATGCATATCCCTTGCATACCAATCTAGCCTTATTCCTAGTGAATTCTCCATCTTCATTCAACTTATTTCTAAACACCTATTTTGTGCTAATGACATTCTTGTCTTTAGACCCAAGAACTAATTCCCAAGTCTCATTCTTATTTATTTGGTCTAACTCCTCATTCATAACACCTATCCAAAATTTGTCTTTACATGCTTCTATAATACTCTTAGGTTCAATTTTTGATAATAGAACAACATTATCTTGATTTAGATTACATACCAATCTTTTCCTAGTTTGCATACCTGCATTCTTGTTGCCAAAGATTTGAGATTTAGGGTGGTCTCTTTGAATATATCTTGAGGGTCCTTTTGATTCCTATCTCTCTTCAACTTCTTATTCTTCCTCATCAACCTCTATAGTCTCTTCTTCATTCTTGAAGTCTAGATTGTTTAAAGTGGTCTTTATGTGAGTGAGATTTCCTTGCCTCATCAATACTCACATTAGTGATTTCCATTATCTTTTGTTGTCTCTTGTTATAACATCTATGGGTTAAGCTCATTGATGAGTATCCTAAAAATATGCCTTCATCTGATCTAGAATAAAACTTTCCCAAGTCTTCATCATCTCTTTTGCTGAAACATTTACTCCTAAACACTCTAAAGTGTTCCACACTAGCAGGTCTGCCCTTCCATAGTTCATAAGGATTCTTGTTTCCATTAGTCCTTATCTATACTCTATTCAAAATTAGAAAATAGTGCTTTCTTCCTCTCTACAATATCCATCATATAATATAGACTCATTTAGGATAGTTCTAACCATATATTGAACTATCCTATTCTTCCTTTCCACTACCCCATTTTTTTAAGGTGTCTTAACTACTAAGAATTGTATCTGTATTCCATGAACCTCACATAAGTCATCAAACTCATTGAACCAAAACTCTCCTCCTCTACTAGATCTTAGGCACTTGATCTTCCCAATATTCTCATTCTCAACAAGAGCCTTGAATGCCTTGAATTTTTCAAGATATTTTGATTTCTCTTTCAAGAATACAACCCAAGGCATTATTATGTAATCATGAATGAGTAATATGAAGTAGATATCTCCTTAAATGCTTTGAATTCTTTTAGAACCATAGAGATCAATGTATATTAACTCCAAGGATCTTGTAGTAGATTACTCCTTGGGCTTGAACCTTATTCTAGTCTACTTACCATGTTGAAATGGCTTGCAAAGTATGTTTGTAGGTTTGATGATCTTAGACATGTTCTTCATAGACTTGTTAGTGCTAACCTTGAATAGGTTGTCAAATTTTACATGACCTAGATTTTTGTGCCATAGCCAACTTTCATCTATCTTTATCATGAAACATCTCTCCTTGATATCATTTAATACATATAAGTTATTCTTAGTTCTCTTAGCATTGGCAATTAGCCTTCCTAATTGGGCTATCCTTATCTCACACCCTTGTCATGAAAGGTTATTATGTGTCTTTGATTTCACATTTGTCTCACACTAAGCAGGTTATGTTTTATACCTTCCACGTATAACACATTTTGTGTTTTGGTCTTTCCATTGTCCAAACTCAAGACACCCTTGCCAACTATATTGGTAGTTGTGTTATCTCTAAACCTCACTATTCCTAGAACATTATTATTTAATGAGATGAACTTGTTTCTATCTCCTATCATATGGGTTGAGTAATAACTATCTATATACAATTTCATGCCTTCATATTGAATGTAAAAGTCATTTTGAGCTCGCATAGAGTCCTCATTGGTCTTCTCTTCCTCCTCAACAAATAATCCATCTTACTTTTTGAGCTTAATTTGATATGTCCTAGATTGATTTGGCTTTCATACCAATGTTTTATCCTTATTATAAATTATAGGAGCTTCATATGTCTTGTTGAATCTTGTGGACCATCTAACTCTATCAGAGCAAAATCTTGTAATGTGTCTTATAGTATGACAGATGTAGTAAAAAACATTTCTATACTTACCATGGTTTCATGATGACTTATAATTTATAGCATTGGGTTTCCTAATTAATATTTTCATCTTAGTACTCTTGAATTGTTATAACTTCTCATGATTTGTCTCAAACTTTCTCACTTTGTCTATGAGCTTTTCATGCAAAACCTTCAAGGAATATAAATTTGTCTTCAACTAGTCATACTCAACTTCCTTTGATTTACCCCTTATGTTGACCTCTTCTAACTAACTCCTAAGATCTTTGATAACATTCTTTTGAAATTTCAAATCATCAAGTGTACTTATGAGATTAGCTCCAAGGTCTACTTTAGCTTTTCATTCTTCATTGTCATAGTAGACTTCTTCATCATACATGTATTTTTCCTACTGATCACAAGACATTCTTGTGATTTTTAGGACCACCTTCAAGATGTTAGACTTACCTCAAAGGACCAAGATCTGATACCAATCTTTGGAATCACAATTAATGAGAGGGGGGGTGAATCAATCTATGAAAACTTTTACAACTTTAATTTATCATTCAAGAACCATCAAAACAATAGAGTGAACTAGCAACACATTAAGAGACATGAGCATGAAACAAAAGCATAACACATAAAACACTTATTTGAGTAGGAAAACCTCAAGGGGAAGAAAATCCACTGATGATGCAAATGGAATATATTATTATAAGACAAAAATCAAGATTTAGTGAAGTACCAATTTCACTTGGAGCACCAACCCCAAGCACTAACTCATCTAGGATTTAGCAAGCATGCACTAAATCATCTAGGATTTAGCAAGAACCCACTTTTAAGGAGGCTCCAAAACCCTAGATAACTCAACACTAACTCATCCACCTAAAAAACATGATCACATTTAGAACACTTTTATTCTCATATAAAATATGATGATCTCCTTCTTCATCTCTTTACACTCTCCAATCTTTCTCAAACTGGTTTCTAACCTTCTTCACTCAATTAGACCTCTTATTGAATTGGTTTACCCATATAAGATATTAATGATGGTTTATATATACCCTAATAATGATATAAAAGATCTATTTTACCTATTTAAATTTTTATTTCATTCACTATAACTCACTCTCTCTCACTCTCTAATAATTTGGCCTATTAAGCCTTATTCTTATACTAGGCTCTTGCTCATACACCTCTTGGTCAGCCATACACACTTTCCCAATTAATTTTCAAATAAAATGGGACTAAATAAATGTAATAAACATGAATCAAACATTACAATAGGTCAGTCATATTATACATGATTAAAAACCTCTTTTAGGCCTTAAGGAGACCTAATTCAAGCGCACGTTGCCCTTTGAAAACCTTAGAATAATTTAAATCTCATAATATGGAAGGAAAATATAGAATATCACTCAAATATATCTTCTACAAATTCACTTTATGACCACAACACCTTTTAGGTCCAACCACATCTTGAACCCTTTCTCAAAACATTGTTCATACTAGGCCTATGCATACTCGTAAAATTTATCTTGAATAACTGAAGCACAAGAAAACTTTTGCCAAACAAACATGGAAAGAAATAAAAAATACAAAAGATACATGACATTAAAAAATTCATGAAGTTAATCATAGTTTATGACATAGGAAAAAATGACTCAAACCCTTCTCTACAAGTAGCCCAGTCAAAATTGCCAACTTGCCTCAAAACATAGTCATGGAAACAATTTCCTAAAACACTTGTAGAACCAATTTAATAGACTTAAAATTAATGTATATGATACTATGAGGTAATTATACCATATTTATATATATATATATATATATATATATATATATATATATATATATATATATATATATATATATATATATATATATATATATATATATATATATATGGTCACATGTCAATATTGTTCTTGCAAACCAATCTCATAGTCTTGTACCTCATTGTCTCATCTGAACAAGATAAGTCAACTTATGAGAAACATTTTCATCATATACTCTAACATAAAAAACATATATCTGACATAAACATGTATTATATGTATTTAAAATTTTTTACATGCCCTTTTATTCATCCCTAGTCCATGACAACACATCCCTAATCAACTTCTCACTTCTACCTAGTTTTCTCACTATCTACATCATTAGGCCTATTAGCGACAGGTCAACTTGTAATACTAGTTTAACACACATGAGGTATATAAAATACTTATAAACCATCATGTATATTAAATAAAAGTCTCAATATTTGACCTCCATTAATTAATCAACTTTGACTTTGTCAACTTTGATTACTACAATAAATCTTTGAGAAATAAGGCCTTTCCTGTAGGGTCCACTCACTCCCCTGAGAAACCAATCACACCTAGAGGTGACTAGGAGAGTTGAATATAACCTCAAATAAATTTCATATCTATACTAAATCATTTTTATCACTTTATAGAAACTTCTTTCATATCAAGTCAATGTTAGGGTTTTAGAGAGGGTTAATACTATTTTTGGTGTTAACGATTGTTCATAAAGATTATCCCCTTATTCTAGAAACCAATGATTAGAAATTTTAGATATTACCGTTACCCATATACCATTATAATATTAATTTATCATGCATAGGTCACACATGCCAATGAGTACTTGAAAGTTCTTCTCATGTTGAGAATCATTAATTCTATGCACACAAGAGACCTTAAAACACTTTTTTTCCTTAACCTTAAAATTTTGACCTAAAAATATGGTAAAAATATTTGAAAAACATTACATACCTTTTTAAATTCTCACATACTCACACTTTCCTTGGAAACTGATCCTGATACCCTATCTAGCTACCATCTCTCTCTTTACTCTATAGGCCTTTGACTTACAAGTCACATTAGGCCTTGAAGCTGACCTCAACACCTCTTTCCATGAAATATATACATAACTCACATGAGAAATCAACATATCACATGCTCAAACACTAATTTTTAGTATTATAGGCCTTGACAACACCTCATGGCACCTCATTAAATCAGGTAGGGTCTAGAACTAGTCTAGTTATATGCTAGGTTTGTAGGTCCTACCCATATAGGCTCACTATGAGACTCTCATGAGTGATATATTTACTCATATGAATGTTTAAATAAACTCATACAACCTATTATTCCTATGTGCATCTATATCACTAGGCCACCATGGTCTTTCAAACACAAGATTAGGCATCCTATGCACAAGTCTTCTCAAGTCTCTTATTAGGTTCAAACACTTGACAAATTTGGAAAATAATATTGAAACACTATTTGATAATTATACATATTTCTCACATGCCTTATATGTTTCTCAACTAATGTCATACCTCTTAAAGAGGCAAACAAACAAAAACATTATTCAATGACCTCATGAATAACCTCTGACATCAATGACAATTTCAATGCCAAACCTTAACAAAAAAATAATGCTCGACACATAGAGGTTCCTACCCTCTCTCATAAATATTTCCTTATTTCACACCAAAATTATGGTTCTCATAGTAAAAAAGGATGAAAATTAGGCAAGGACATTATAAAAATTAAAGTCTAAAAAGGTAAGTTATCCACCATTGAACAATTCATTGTCTATGATAAGAGAGAGTGAAATTACCCTTGAAAGAAACATGAAGCTATTATCATGGAGTGTTAGGGGAATGAAAACCAAAAAAAATCTCATGGTACAATGTTATTTACAAAATCCTAGCTTTTTTCTTTTATTCTAAAAGAAACCAAACTAAAAAAAGTGGAAGCAAAGGATATGTTGCACAAAGGTTCAAATCATTTGAATGGCTTGTTTTTGGACTCCATTGGAGCCTTGAACAGTGTGGTAATCCTTTAGTACCCTCTTAGGGTGAAGATAGATTATTTTATCTCAAGGGCTAACTGATAGCTCTATAAAGTGTCAAGTTTTACCTTTGACTTTTCTTTCTACTTGTGTAATATGTATGGGCCTAACTTAGTCACCCTGAAAACTCAATGCTAGAAAATAATACTCACCCAAATAGCATCTCTCCTTGGCCAACAAAGTATAATTGATGGCGTTACATTTCAATTCCTCACTAGGAAAACTTTTTAGATTGTCCATGGATATCTATAGTTGATAAATTTAGATTTGGCTATTTTTACCTAAGCTATGAGATAAATGTTGTTATGGGGTAGTGGGATATTGCTTAGGTTACATGATCACACTACCATGAATTAGTTGTAATTATATTTTTACTTTATGATCATGTTGATTTGTCATTTTAGCTATATTTAATGATGAATATACATCATTATTGTTATGTTCTAACTACTTGCTTTGTTGTGAGGTTGATGTAGGAAAAATTAGCCCTCAGAGCATACTAGAGGGAGAACATCATCAAAGAGGGTGACATAGATCATGATGCCAGAGGATGATAGAGAAATTATCTAGTAACTTGCACACACTACATTAGCCAACACATGATTAGTTGAATAATTAAATGGTTAGCAAAGTGTGTTTAATGCCATTTGCATTAGATATCTGATTTTCATGGTTTACCAACATAGTTTAATGGTTTTGTAGATTTCATCTAATGTGTTTTGTGTATGAACATTAATGTCTTTAGAATGTGATTTGTACAAATTCAAGGTTAGTAATTAATGCCTTTAGATGTTATTAAAAATAGTATAAATTACACATGATAAAAAGAAAATAAATTTCTATAAAATAAATAAAATGGATTAAAAATAAAGAAAAATATAAAAATAGAAGAAACTCATAAAATGAAATTAAAACAAAATTCAGAATTTTAAAAGAATCTTAAAAGGGAAAAAACATCACTTTATTTTTTAAAAAAAATATCTTTAAATAAAAAACTCATGCCATACTTGTAAAAACAAGATTACTTAAAAAAAATAAAAAAGAAAAAAAAAATAAAAGAATAAAAAGTATGTTCTTTCTCTTAAAAAGGGAAGAAGGGGAAGAGAAATGAGGGTATGGCATAATAGGCAAGTAGAAGAGAAAAGATCCAAGGGAAAATAAATATTTTTGGGTTATGTTATTCTGGTTAGCATTTATTGAGGTATTTATTACTCTAAACATAATGTAGCTATGTATTTTTTGCTAAAGATTATAAAGGACATAACAATTCACTGCCAATGGTATTTTATATTAATTGATTAGCAATTCAGAATTGGTACAACAAAATTAATTCCTTATCACTGTAGGAATTATATAATGGATAATTGATGATAAAAATTTACAATGGCTAATAGTAAATTTATTGTAATTATCAATGGTGATCTGGGGTGGTTCAAAATAAAAATAAACTAAATATACTCTCTATCTGTTGTCAGAATATGAAAATTACTTATCATTTGCAAGTCGTTGAATAATAAGAGTTTGAAAAGTAAAATATAAAATTTACATTGCTAAATCTATAACATAGTTTATGTCCATGCATAATGAGATCTTTGGGTCCTAGCAATTATATATATATATATATATATATATATATATATATATATATATATATATATATATATATATATATATATATATAATTCCACTTTGCGACATGCTTAACATAATTAATGTCTAGGCATTGACTTGGTTTGGGTCAAAATGGCATCGCCTTAATCTTACTTGTAACAATCATAATTTCCTAGTGGTGTCACTAGTTTTAGACATATAGCTATGGAGCCTTAGTTATTTTATCCCTAGCCAATAAAAATAATTGTTATTGTCTTTTTTCATGTGGATCATTGTAAATATCAAATATATTGTGTTAAATCTATATGCATATATTTATGACTATTAGTCTTTCTCTGAATATTAATAATCACTATACCCTTTTTAATTCAACTAAATGCTTTTTGAAATATCCCTATATATTTTCTAGCCATATTATGCACATAAGGGCATTGGAGTCAGTGGTGAATCAGTTGTTTCAAAATATAAATTAAATAGTGGTAGTGATATGTATACCTGTCTAAAATTAGATCTACCACAAGGCATCACCCTATGTATACTCTCAGTGAAATAATCTTGTAAAAAGCAGTTAGTTCATTATAATATACCTAGTGACTGCATATAGGGTGATCTATATAAGTGGCTAAGGTAAAGCCACCCTATTTAATATTAATGATATTATTTAAATTTAGGGTTATATTATTAAAATATTAGTAAGGTACATCATTTTTTTTCCTAAATATAAAGATTTCAAAGACTAAGTAATGTTCTTGATTGAGAGAAGGACCTAATGATAAAAGAGGAAGATCATTTTGCTTACAAACATTTTGAAACATTTTAAGTCCACTTAAAGTGTAATTTTTCATCTTCTAAGGATAGGTCCAAAGGTTACAGAGCCCCCATGAGGTGTTAAGAGTACTTAAAATTAGTATGGGAAAGCAAATGATACATCCAATTCTTCATTAAGTCCATCTTAACATTTGAGTCTAGTGGTAGAAAATCTAACTAGGTAGTTTGCCAATGCTATATCTCACACATGTGACAGTCACATGATAAAATGATAACATGGGTTTTCTCATCTTGGTCCCTAGTTTCTATGTGCTAAGTTTTAGATCATCCATTGAAGCATGATAGAATTTGTGCATGTTTAAAGTTGAATCATCAATCAGATTTCACTAAGTTTCCTATACTTAGCCAAATGAACTAGACCATTAATAGGATGTCATGCGAGCATGAATGAACTAGTCAAATTGTATATTTTTAATCTTCACTCAAAAGCCTTGCCCAACTAATGGGTTAAATGGGTTTTTTTTGACATCATGAACATCTCTAACAAATTTGGCCCCTCCATGATTCTTGCACTCAAGGATATAAATCTAAAAAGTTGGTCAAAAGGCACAAGACATTCATGCTAATGTCAAAATTAAGCTCGAGCAAAAATTTATTTGTGCTTAAATTTGATAGTTTATGAAATGTCAAATACATCCATGTAAATGTCAAATGATGTTAAGATAAATGTCAATTTTAATCAAGGCAAGTAACTATTTGGGTTCAAAAGGTCCTTGAAAGCTTTGAAGTTGGTCAGGATCTAATGGTCTATGAGAGCCCTCATACTAACACATAAGACCTCATGATCTAAATCAGAGTCAACCAAGTCAAAAGGTCCTCAAGTTAAAGTCTTTAAAGATCTACAAGTTAGACATAATCCAATGGTGTGAAATAATCATACCGATAATCTGATAGAGCATAAGAACTGACAAGAAAGTGGGGCTAGGGAGATTTATGGTGTGCATGAAATCACACAAATTGATTAGACAATGAGCGTGAGTTAAACTGGTCAATAAATCTAAAGAGATAATGAGTCAAGGATAAGTAATGAAAGCACATTTAGTTGGAATAAAATCAATGGCTCATGGGCATCTATGCATAGTTAGATTAATAGATTGAGGCAAATTTAATAAGTCAACAAATATATGGAGCCTATGAACATAAAGAGAGTTGAGCATGATGTAGATAGATTGAGTTGGCAATCGATAACCAATAATTAAGAGTGATCTTGGGACATTTTTAATGAAAGTAAAAGTTTAAATGAACCTAGCTAAAGCAAATGTCAAAGAGCCAAGCTTGAAGTCGAACCAGGGTTGAATCAGGGACATAGTTTAGAGACCAAGCATTTCCATTAATACTCCATATAATATATATTTTGGGTCTAATACAAAAGGTAAAGATAAACCAATGACCATGAAACAAAGTTAGATAGTTTGTAAACTTCTATAGATATTATGACTATGTGAAAATCAATGGTCTAAGATTGGTTTTCACATATAGTAGACCTATGTCTCATCTATCATCATTGATAATTTTTTATGATGCATGTATATTTGGCCACCTAATGTAGATGTGGAACTTTTCAACTAGTTCGAATATTTGATCCTCATCAATAGATCAAGTAAAAGTAGCATGGAGTTCTGAGATGATGACCTGGTGGCTAGATAAATATCAATAGAGCATTAAATTCTTTTACAAAGTCCTTTGAAATTGTGCCTTATTGACAAGATACTGACTTATCAACATCCTTGAATTAGTGATAATCTATCAAAATTAGTTGTTCCTTTCCCAACATATAGTTCCCTCTCTCTCATTGTTTTCTATAAATACAGGCTTCTACACCTTAAAAATAACTTGACAATCCCTCTCTTGGGCATGACTAGACTCTGCATAAATTTGATCCTCATAATCTCTCGAGATGAATAGATGACTCTTTTCAAATTTTATTATTCTAGTATAGTGTGTCAATGTCAAATTGATTTGCATATGTGGTACATGAATCTCCCTTGTCAAATCCTAATCTCACCTAGCTACTAGATTATATTGTTTTGTAGGTCATGTTTAATGTCAAGTGTCATTTGATTAAAGTTAGCAACTGGATACATTGACTGGTTAGTGCCTTAAATCAGGCTTCTCCATCACTTCCCTTAGGTTTTGATCATTTGATGAACCTTTACATGAAATACTAATGCATAAACAACCATTTAGAGTTACATATCTGATCTCATTAGTGTTTGTTAGAAGTTCAAATAGAGTGGATAAATAATCACAATACTGGTGCATCACCTCTTTTACATGTTTTCATGATTTTTTACCCATTTCTATCTCCCTTTTCTCGATTAGTTTTAGTTTAGGTGATAAATCCATAAGGAAGCTAACCTTCTCTAGAGGTCTGATCCAATTTTTAGGATACCCACAACCTAGGATCAATCCCATGTTGGTCTAGATTCAATTAGAGGACCTGAAAATGACCCTTCTCAACTAGGGTGAAAATATAGATCCTCAATAGTTTTGGCATGTTTGGTGGGATAAATCAATCAAAATTGGCAAATAATTTTAGCATGCCTGGTGGGACACATTGGAGCTTGTCTTGGTGAAATATCAATATTTTTGGCATGCCCAATATAACTAATTGGAGCTTGTATTGGTGAAATTGAAGTTACAGTAGTGTTCTTCATGAAGAATTTGGTGATTTCAAGCTCAAGCAATTGTTTCTGATAATCTAGGTAATTTTCAAGTAAGTTCATTCTCATTGCACTATCTTGATGTTATTTTCATGGCTATGTATGAAGGAAATACCTATCCTATACCTCCTAATCAACCCAATGATGGATCATACCAGCCTTGTCATGATCCATATGAGCCTTGTTATGAGATTAATCAATCTTACGATAATTTTATCCATGTTATGATGAGCCTTATCAAGTTTCCCATGATCCTTATTACCAAGAACATGAGTCTTACCTTCTTTATGAACCATATTAGTCTTAGGACCAATTTTCACCTTTCCCATATGGATATGATGTTGCATATGAGAAGCCTTATCTCCAAGAGAGAATGGATGAAATATAGCTTAAATTTATAGCATATGCAAGAAAAGTATGTTCAGATTCCCAATATGAGGAAGTGAATAAGCTTTTTTTTTAGAATGTGTCTAATGATCTAGAATAGAGGCTTAAGTTTTGTAACTTTGTATTATAAAAAGTAGAGGCTTGTAAGAGGTAGAAAATTGAGTTGGAACATTTGTCTCAATAACACTCTTGTATTCTTTACCAAACTTCTTATTTTACTTATTCTCATAAAGTTATTGACCATGTTCAATGTGAGCCAATGGAGATTCCTAGTTGGAGTCAAAAACCTATTCAAGAAGCTATTCAAGAGCCTATTCAAGAGGCTAAACATTCTTATTGCTCCCTTTATTCATGACTTACCCCTAAATATCAATTTCTCCATGAAGAAAAAAAAGGTTTCAGACCTTGATGAAGTAATAGCCAAGTGGAATGAGTAGAATATAGAAGTCCTCAAAAGTTTCTCTTTCCCTCCTCTTTAAGTTACCCTATATGATTCCATTGCCTCGAATATCTAAACATTTCATCCTAATAAACCTCCCATGCTTCATAATTACTCTCAAGAAAATGAATTTCATCACCCTCCCATCATTTCCCTTCTGTCAGGCACCTAGAACAACAAACATGCTCTGATACCACTTGTCAGGATCTTGCTCCACCAATTAGAGCACATATGATTACTTCTCGTATTAGCAACTAATCACAGAATTTAACCAGAAATATAAAGTAACTAGAAATATGAAACAACACAGGAATTGAGAGACAATACACAATTGTATTAATAATCACTTAGAAGAATATACAATAAGGAAGATGCCACTTCTTCCTCCACCTCAAAGGTTCGCCACTCCTCAAGACCTTCTTCCCTCTCTCTCTTGGTCACAACAATCAACTATAATATAGAATTGATGTTCACCTCTCCAACCAGTCAGTAACACACTGCCAGTTCACCAAGTACACAACCATACTCCAAGTAGATCTCCTGCTCTCTATTGCTACCTACAAATAACTAGATCATACTCACCATTATAGATCTCTTATAGAAAGTCATGCCCACATGTTGACCAAGATCATACACACATGAAGAACCCTTCTGATTCTCCAATCTAGTACCCACCTTGGTACTGTGGCACTAGGAGGAACGCACCATTACTCTCTTCTCTCTGAAGGAGCTTATTGCTCTCTTACTCACTAGCTACAAGTTCACAATACAACCTATGAGTCCATATATAGATCTCATGCATACAATAATTAGACTAACCTAATTACAATAATTAGACACGCCACTCAAGACCAAAAATAGCCTTTGCATGCAAACACTCGGTTCAACGAACTAACTATCCATGGAACAAGCAGTTTTAGAACTACCACAGGCGACTGACGTTGGTTCCTATCTGCCTAGAGGTTACCATCGTCGGCCGACATCCTGCCGATGTTGGTTGTCTTCCTGTCCACCCTGCCGTTGTCAGTTTCCCTATGTACTGCACCCTGCCGACGCTGGTCTCCCTGGAACTCAGCAACCTCCTCCTTGTTTGTACCAGTTGAAGCTTTTAGCTCCATAATATAACAATCTCCCACTTGGAGATAAATAGTTGCAACTATACCTTTACCTATACTCTGTCTAATTGTACCCTGGCTTGTATCCCTCTTCAAGATCAATCCTGAAGACTAACCACCATACCCTATGATGCTCTAACCTTTATGCCTTTGTCATCCAAGTAACTTGCCGAATCCACATCTACAATCCTATGTAGAAAATAACTTGACCCTACATAGCATGTCGACCTGCCGCTGATCCCTATAAGAATCTATTGAACTGCCCTTCAGTACCTCTTCCTCGAATTGGCTCCATACTTTCTAACAACTCCCACTACTCGGGAAAACTCAGGTCTACACTAGACCTCATGTGATTTCAAACCCTGTTTCAAGCTAAGCTTAAACTGTCTAGCCCTTGGTGTGCTTTCTGATTCTGCATCCTGCATCATGAACCCCACCAACACCATCTTCACATTAGCTCCCATTGGAGATCAAATCTCCATGTCTCTTATGCCAAAGAATTTTGCTGCTCTAAATTCTTCATGACACACCTCTGAACTAACCTTACCCTTAGCTCAGCAAATCCCTGTATGTACAAAACTTGATAGCAAATCACCCACATACAGTAACTAGATAATGTTGCGACTCATCATCCACCTGGTAAGACAAAACCACAATAGTTACACTGACATTGACTAAAGCCATGCTTAGTCATCCACCTGTCAATACCTGTACCACTGTCCTGTAGCTTCTTCAAGACCATATGCCTTGGCCTTTTATTTCTTGTGTCCATCCACTCTCTTCTTTAAAATGAGAATCCATTCCATCTCTCAGTGCTTACTTTCAGCTAATAACTATACCAACAAATCTCTATTTGGTTCTTCTCCAAGGACTCACTTCTCATCCATGCCAAGCTCCCACTGTATCTAGATTCTACTTGCATTACTTCTTCCATCTTCCTAGTTCTTGACTATCAAAAAAGCAATATAAAGAAGGTGAACAATGAATATGAAGTTCACTTACCCTTTTTGACCTCGACATGAGCGTTTGAGACTTTCTATCCACCCACTATCCGTACTAGTGACTGATCTCAGCCATCTCCCAGTCTATTCCCAACTGATGTCAGATCCTTGTACTGAACCTGACTGTGACGTCATTTCCCTGGCTGACATCGATGTCTCTCCTACCTACATCGATCCTTATGACTGATGTTGGTCTTTATTCTATCGATGTCAGTTACTGTATGACCGATGCCGGTACTTGTGTTCGTATATGTGTGATAACTTTTTATCTGTGAGCTCTCCATGGATCAAAATCCTAATCAAGTCAACCCTGATCTACTCAGAATATTTTAGTTTCCTCACCTGATCTCTATCTGTCATCTCCTCCATGAACACCAAGGCTTTCCAGTTCTTTAGCTTGTCAAAAACATCTAACTTCTGCTTCAAAACCTGCATTCTCCTTCTACATATGTGACCAAGCCCATGAAGCCACATCTCTGCAACAGAAGGTGAATCAACAATATAAGTAGATAGATAAAGGATACCTACTTTCTTACCACCATCTAATTCAAGTGTATCCACTGTGAGAGTTACATTGCATCTCTCATCACCCAAATTCCCTGAAGAAATTAGACTCATCTCCAAGACTGGTACCTACATGACTTCCTTCAACCACTGTGTGTCATCCACCTATAATTTCAGCTTCACTTCCCCTTCATCAATCATCTGACAAGGCTCTCTAACCCCTAAATAAATCTCTCCAAAGTCTCCAAAGACATACCCATGAAAAGATGCTCTATTTCGGGCTGCATGGAAAGAGGCAAAAGAATCTGTAAATAAAGATTCCACTTTATCCAGAACATCCTGTGTAATATTACCTGCAACATATGCTTCCACAAGCTGATCTGCTACCAACCAATGATCTCTTTTTACCTGCTCTTTCTTTCCATCAATCAGACCATTCATGCTATTCAGTTTCTCCATTCATAGCTTACTTTCTTCTGCCGTTGCTATACTCCCACTCAATCTGAAACCCCTGTGAGTGACCTATAATCAACAAACACTTAACAGATCTGGGTAATCTGTTAGTCAAACTCACTCTGAGAACATCCAACCTCGCTCTGATACCACTTGTCAGGCACCTAGAACAACAAACATGCTCTGATACCACTTGTCAGGATCTTGCTCCACCAATTAGAGCACATATGATTACTTCTCGTATTAGCAACTAATCACAGAATTTAACCAGAAATATAAAGTAACTAGAAATATGAAACAACACAGGAATTGAGAGACAATACACAATTGTATTAATAATCACTTAGAAGAATATACAATAAGGAAGATGCCACTTCTTCCTCCACCTCAAAGGTTCGCCACTCCTCAAGACCTTCTTCCCTCTCTCTCTTGGTCACAACAATCAACTATAATATAGAATTGATGTTCACCTCTCCAACCAGTCAGTAACACACTGCCAGTTCACCAAGTACACAACCATACTCCAAGTAGATCTCCTGCTCTCTATTGCTACCTACAAATAACTAGATCATACTCACCATTATAGATCTCTTATAGAAAGTCATGCCCACATGTTGACCAAGATCATACACACATGAAGAACCCTTCTGATTCTCCAATCTAGTACCCACCTTGGTACTGTGGCACTAGGAGGAACGCACCATTACTCTCTTCTCTCTGAAGGAGCTTATTGCTCTCTTACTCACTAGCTACAAGTTCACAATACAGCCTATGAGTCCATATATAGATCTCATGCATACAATAATTAGACTAACCTAATTACAATAATTAGACATGCAACTCAAGACCAAAAATAGACTTTGCATGCAAACACTCGGTTCAACGAACTAACTATCTATGGAACAAGTAGTTTTGGAACTGCCATAGGCAACCGACTTCGGTCCCTATCTGTCTGGAGGTTACTGTCATCCGCCGACATCCTGCCGATGTTGGTTGTCTTCCTGTCCACCCTATCATCATCAGTTTCCCTATGCACTACACTCTGCCGATGCTGGTCTCCCTGGAACTCAGCAACCTCCTCCCTGTTTGCACTAGTTGAAGATTTTAGCTCCACAATCTAACACCTTCTTCAAGAGAAGCCTGTTCTATGGGAAATAGTGAAATAGGTTACATCTACAAATCAAGTTCTTGAAGAATGTGAAGAATATGCTTAAATTATGTATGAATAAGAGTTATTCATTGATACTCCACTTAAAATTTAAGTTGAAAATGAGATTGTAGCTGATATTGAAGAAGTTATCCTAGGTATGTAGAAGAAGAAAGGTCTTGATTTGGAAGAATCCATGAATAATTGATACATGATGATGTCACAAATGATGTTGAGATATTACCACTAGAGGAAGATCAATATACCTTTCAAAAAAATCTTATTTAGGTTGATCAAAGTGAAGAATGAAAAGATGATTGACAACTATATTTTGAATCTCTATAAGAGATTGAAGAGCTTTGTAAGGATATGTTGCTCATTAGAGAGCATGACATTCAAAAGTTTGATCAAGAATCACCTATTCAAGACAATGATATAGGTCGGGTTGACTATTCAAATCTCCTTGAATAGTTGGATGAACTTGCAGTAGTTGATAAGAAGGATAAGGTCATCCAAAAAATCATGTATAGATGAGATGTTAATTGACAAGGTTGTAGTTGACAAGCAACATAAATAAAATCCAGAAGTGCAAGATGAATTTGTATTTTTTTGGTGACTATTTTACTATTGATGGATCATTTTATGATATGTTAATATAAATAATTGGTAAAAGAGTGCCTCTTCAAAGCTCATGTTCAATAAACTCCTTACTTTACAACTTTTACTATCTTTCATAATGAGAAAATTCATGAATTTCCCTTTTGATCTAGGTGGATCATGTTTTATCATGGTTAATTAGGTTATTTTGTTTATATTTTGTCCTACATAAGTTATTTATTTGTACATTTGTTTTGTTAGGATAGTTTCCTTACTTTTTTTTGTTTTCTTCCCTATTTTGGTGGAGTCCATTATCTTTTCCAATCTAGAGGTTTTATGTAGTCAAGGAATAGATCTATTATTTGTTATAAGTCAAAGGTCATGTACATGGTCTAAATTAGAGTATAAAAGGAATTATACCTAGCCAAGTCACCAAATATGTTGACCTACATATAGATCTTTCAAAGACTAAGTAATGTTCCTGATTGAGAGAAGGACCCAATGATAAAAGAGGAAGATCATTTTGCTTGAAAACTTTTTAAAACACTTTAAATCCACTTAAAGTGTAAGTTTTAGTCTTCTAAGGATAGGTTTAGAGGTTTTAGATCCCCCAGGAGGTGTCAAGAGTACTTGAAATAGGTATGGAAAAGTAAAGGATCTATCTGGTTCTTCATTGAGTCCATCTTCACATTTGAGTCCACTGGTAGAAAGTCCAAGTAGGGATTTTATCGATGTTATATCTCACACTTGTGGTAGTAACATGAGAAAATGATCATATGGGTTCACTTATGTTGGTCCTTAGTTGCTACACGATAAGTTTTAGATCATCCACCAAAGCACGGTATAAGTTATGCATGTTCAAAGTTGGTTCCTCAGTTAGATTTTACTAAGTTTTCCATACTTAGACAAATTAACTAGACCATCTCTAGGATGTCATGTGAGCATGAATGAACCAACCAACTTATATATTTTTTATCTTCACTTAGAAGCTTTGCCTAGCCAGTGGGTCAAATGGGTTTGTTCCTTTTGATGTCATGAACATCTCCAAAAAATTTAGCCCCTCCATGATTCTCGCACTTCAAGATATACATCTAAAAATTTGGTCAAAAAGCATAAGACATTTATGCTAATATCAAAATGAATCTTGATAAAAAATCTATCTATGATTAAATTTTATGGTTTGTAGAATGTCAAATATGTCCATGTAGATGTCAAATGACATTAGTGTGAACACCAATTTTAATCAAGGCAAGTAACTTTTTGGGTTAAAAAAAACCTTAAAAGGTTTGAAGTTGGTCAAGATCTAATGGTCCATAGGATCCCTCATTATTTTATATAAATAAAGGCTTCTAAGCCTTGAAAATAACTTGACAATCCCTCTCTTGGGCATGACTAGACTCTACCTAGATTTGATTATTGTAACCTCTTAAGATGAATAAAGGACTATTTTCATATTTTATTATTTTGGTATAGTGTGTCAATGTTAGATTGATTTGAATATGTGGTAGAAATCTCTCCCTTGTCAAATATTGATCTCACCTAGCTACTAGATTATATTGTTTTATAGGTCATGTTTAGTGTCAAATGTCATTTGATTAAATCTATAAAGTAGATACATTGACTGGTTAGTGCCTTAAATCAGCCTATCCATCACTTCCCTTAGGTTTTGATCATTTTATGAACCTTTGCATGAGATATTAATAAATAAATATCCATTTGGAGTTGCAGATCTGATCTCATTAATGTTTTTTAGAAGTTTAGATAGAGTGGATAAATAATCACATTACTGGTGCATCACCTCCTCTACATGTTTTCATGCTTTGTTACCCATTTATTTATACCTTTTCCTAGTCAATTTTGGTTTAGATGATAAATAAAGAAGGAATTTATCCTTCTCCAAATGTCTGATCCACTTTTAAGAGACCCATAGCCTAGGATCAGTCCCATGTTGGTCTAGATTCGAGCAGAGGACTTAAATAATCCCCTTCTCAACTAGGGTGCAAATATAGAACCCTAATAGGTAATAAAATATTTGAAAATATAATATTTATGATAATTATAGATATAACTGGTGATAGTATCATATTCTCATTGTGGGTACTTCTATTCTCATATTCTCATTCCTTGAAATAAACTAGTTTGGATTAAGGTAATGATCAAAAATAGTAATCATACAGATAATAACTTATGCTAATTAATAAATATTCTAATTCTTATTAAACATATCACCAATTTATCACCACTAATATTACCTATTTATAATTTATACATAACATTTTTTATCATGCTTACAGGTTTTGGAATTGTAAAGATGCAAGAGTATGAAAAAGATATTATAAATAAGAAGTTATAAGGGGTTTTCAATATTATGGTACTATTGAAAAATATAGTATCCAAGAAAATAGAACATTTATTCAAAGATTTAAAATTACATGTGGTATTATTTATATAAGATACATGTTAGTAATTAATTTATATATATTACTAGTGAGTTTGTATGGTAACCACAAAATCTTGTTGGAATTATGACTTCATATGGTATAAATAGCAAAAATTTTATGATTAAACAATGTAATGTTATACAAGTATAATGGATAGGAAATTTATACATATAATAAATTACCATGATGTTTTAATCCAAATTTGGGTAAATTCTTGTATTACCAGATGATAGCATATGTGGAATGGGTTTTACCCGTATAAATAATGATATTATATGTAAATGCTATAATTGCTATTATAATAAGTTCCACCAATTATCTATGGATATTATCATGGATCCTCTTTACCTTAAAATAGATTATAACTTAATAAAGATATCTAGTTGACTCTTGACAAGGTATGTGTACCTCTTATTATAGTTCCTCAAGTGATTATCAACTATATTATATATTTATGTATAATGGAATCTTACTTGTGTGTGCCTATTACATAGTTTTGATTAGTATGGTATCAAAAATTAAGTAATTTATATATCTATGAATCTATTATCTATTGTATAAAATTAATTAGTATATTTCCAAATATTTATATGCAAAATTTGAATGAAAAACTATTTAGTCTTGAGGACTTGAGTACAAATTTATGTACATTTTAGATATGTCAGATTAGAAGTTATAAGTATTGAGAGTTATTGATAATAATTATGAATAAATAGTGGTTTAGTAACTACATATAAATTGAGCACTTATATTATGGGGTACAAGTACTTGTAGATACCTATAGAAAGGGATGATTAAACTAAGACATAAAGTTTCTTAGGGCTAGTACTACTTATCGAGATGACACTTGAGATTGCCACATATACTTGAGTTTGGGAACTATGCTCTAGGGAAGCTGTGCATATTATATGTACATTGCATTGTATTGTACTTATTATTGAATAATGTCATGAGAGTTGTCATTACTGGTTGTTGTATATTGACAATGGTGGATGTAGACTTATATCAGTTGTGGTTGAGTTACTATAGTTAATTTCTATACTTACATTATGATGTGCTCTCATGATATTAAAGATAAGTGATATGTGATGTATTATGCTTATTTGATATATCATTCTTTGAGTATTTCATATTATCTTCATAGATTCTTGAGGTGTAATCTATTTTTGGTATATGTGTTTAAATTTAAAAAAATAATGTATTTCTAGTTGACCCTAATGAGGTTGTTACATGTGGTATCATATATGTGGCTCAAACTCTAGGACCTAATGAGTCTATTAACATTTTTTTGTCTTTCTATTAACTAGTTCAAACCTAGTGACATGAAGTATTACACTAGTATCTTGGATTTTTAATGCCTCTGTGTAGAACCATGTTATACCATGATTAGAGTTTTGAGACTTGATATATTACCCTTTATGGCTTGGTGACTTTTGTAAGTTTGAGACATTCATGAAATGTGTTTGGGTAATATTGAGTGTGTAGCCTTAGGATCACTCATACCGTTTTGAGTTGTTAAGGGGTTGGTTTATCAAGTGTTCCATTGGTGATGGTTGAATACGAGGTTTGGGTAGGTGATTACATAGTGTAGTTCATGAGCTATGAACAAGATATTTCTACCACAGTTTGATCATTTATATCGAAAACCTCGAATATGAATACATACTTCTTGGTAATAAAGACACCTTCACTATTTTTTTGTGAATAAGCATGGGATGCTTCTCACTT
>JARHVA010001806.1:1402500-1612500 GCA_037957365.1 Torreya grandis | reverse complement strand
ATATTATAAATTAGAAATTATAAGTATTTTTGAGTATTATGGTATTATGGAAAAATATAGCACCCAAGATAGTAGGACATTTATTCAAAGAATTAAATTTGCTTGTGGTATTATTTATATAAGATACATGTTAGTAGCTAATTTATATATATTACCAGTGATTTTGTATGGTAACCATGATATCTTGTTGGAATTATGTCTTCATAGGGTATAAATAATGAACATTTTATTATTAAACAATGTAATCTTATACAAGTATAATGGATAGGAAATTTATATGCATAATAAATTTCCATGATATTTTAATCCACATTTGGGTAAATGCTTGTATTGCCAAATGATAGCATATGTGGAATGGGTTTTACTTGTATAAATAATGATATTATATTTAAATGTTATAATTGCTATTATAATAGGTCCTACCAATTATCTATGGATATTATCATAGATCCTCTATACCTCGAAATGGATTATAACTTAATAAAGATATCTAGTTGATTCTTGATAGGGGATGTGTACCTCTTATTACAATTCCTCAGGGGTTATCAACTATATTATATGTTTATGTATAATGAGATCTTACTTATGCATGCCTATTGCATAGTTTGATTAGTATGATATCATGACTTGAGTAATTTATATATCTATGAAACTATTATGTATTGTATAAAATTAATTAGTATATTTATGAATATTTATATGTGGAATTTGAATGAAAAAACTATGTAGTCTTGAGAAATTGAGTGCATATTTATGTATATTTTGGATATGCCAAATTGGATGTTCTAAGTATTGGGAGTTCTTGATAAGAATTATGATTGAATAGTGGTTTAGTAACTAAATATCAATTGAGTACTTATATTATGGGGTACACGTACTTATAGATACCTATAACAAAGGGTGGTTAAACTAAGATAAAGTTTCTTAAGGATCCAAAAAATATAAACTTATGAAATAGTCTCTTAGAAAATATAGCAAGTTGTTAGAATGGAGATTTATAATAGGTTTATGAGTTCTCTATTTATCTATAAACATTATGACTGACTGTTAGTTTGTATATATTCAACATTGAGTATTCGTATGTGATGCATTGTACAAGAGTGTTAATATGTATAAGTTTTTAAACATATTTAGCATATAATAGTGCATTGAAAAGTATGCATATAAGTTATATTCTTTTGATTCTTAGTATGAAGTTTAAACATAGGGTCTACTCAGGTGGTAGACCTTGTGCTTACTAAACGATTGTCTATGATTATGAGTTGTTTGAATTATAAGATTGTGATGAGTCCATAAAATGGCTCATTATATCCATAAAATAACATATTTTTTCTTGAATATTAAGTGGATCTAAATATAGTCTCCAAACTTATAATTTATTTAGAAAGAAATAGTAATTATATATCATGGTTATGTATTTAGAATTTGTTGTTATTTACAGGTTAGCTATTTATAATGATTATTGGGAAAACACTGTCAATGAGTGTATATACAATTCATAATACACTAAGAATGATTCAAAGTATGAAAAGTAACCATGTTAAAGTCTTATATAATAAGATCTAATATTTTGGTCAAGATATGGACTCCTACAAGCTTGTTACCGAATCCCATAATAGTTCCATATTATAATAGGCTTTTTACAACAGCTCCAAACTACAACATGGTTGTTACAGAAACTATAGATTGTAACATGATTGCTATGGACCAGCTACAAATTTCACTAATCTTGCTATGGATTTCACCAAGCTTGCCATGAATTTCATTAGGTTTGCTATGAATTTTAGCAGGTTGCTACAGATTTCAATAAAATTACTCTAGACTTTAAGAAGACTACTACAAACTTATTTGGGAAGTATTTCTAAGAGTATTTTAATGTTCCACCTATCATGAAGAATGATTTCCATTTAGATTCTTTCTATATATAGGTTTATATGTATAGAATTTCCATTTTTAAATTATATTTAAATATATGTTTATGTAATTTCATTTCAAATAATAACCCTCTTTATATTTAGTGGAGATCAAGATTATTCTTCAATAGATTTTAATAGAATAAATATCTCTCTTCATATTTTGTGGAGATTGAGATAGGATAGAGTATCTCAGATTTTTACTCCTAAATAAGGTGTTGGTTGGAAGCATGAATTATAAATGCAACCTTCCACACTTGAATCAATCAATCAATATACAATTTATCTTTACATTATTATAAGCAACCTATTTTGAAACTAATGTTCTAAGTAAATCATCTTTCAAGGAATGAGCTTACCACTCATTCCAAGGAAGATGGATCCATGTATTTTTATTTTATTTCTTTATTTTGTAATTATCACTTTGTTGTAAATTATTATTTTATTTATTTCTTGTGGAATTTTTTTCTTTTATATAGCTTGTTGTAAATATATAGGTATTTTATGTGTTTATCATTCAATTTTAAATCAACAATTTATTTTCTATAAATGTACTTTAATTTCATGCAAGTGTGCTTTGATTTCTGCAAGTGTGAATTTTAGTTATAGCATGTGTGATTTTCAATTCTATTAAGTGTGATTTTTAATTCCTACAAGTGTGGAGTGTGATAAAAGAAACTATTCACCAAATATCTCTCTCCTATTGCATATATCCTTTGAACACCAACCCTAGATTGATAATATTAAATGAAGGGTATTGACAACACTCATTAGACTAGTTATTTGTAATTATCTAGGTATGTTCAAAATCAATGAATTATGATAGTATGGGATGTCATAGTATACTACACTATAAATATATGTTATACCCTGATGGTACATACTGAAATTGTTATGTCTAGACTCACACCTACTATTGACTGATTTAATGTATGCATGTTGGTTATTACTATGAATAACGTGTATTGTGACAGTTGATAGGACTTTGTGTATGCATTCATACAACCTTGAGAGTTTGATGAATGTTATATTAGTATATTATTGTGTTCTTTAGGAACTATGACTTATGTCATTATATTCTAGTTGCTTGAATAAAATTTTATGTTCCATGTGTTTAAGACTACTTTATATGACTGATTGTGGAAAAACTAGTAGTTATGTCTTAAAATACTAGACTATGGTAATATGGGTTATCATAGGGTGTAATATGTTTAGAAACTAATTATGCTAGTGAAAGTATGTAGTTAAATGTGTATTTAAACTTTTGGTATAAATTGCAGCCATTATTTATAGTATGGGATATAAATAATGTAATATTCATTCATACGTTTGATAGAATACATATATTATTAGATGGTGGAGCATAATCTTAGTTTAATGCCCAGTTCCCGATAGGGGGTGTGGGGGGTAAAATCCCCCACTATGGTTTCCATGGGGGTCTAGGGGGTGGTGATCTATTTTGTAGCCCCCCTTGATGGGGGTTTGTAGGCAACACCCCTGAAGCAAAATTTTGTGAAAAATGCATTATAAAATATTATAATTTCATAGTTAATCTAGACCATTTAGTATTAGGTTTTAGATCTAATGGTATAAATTTAGTAATTTTTTCCCATAATTTGTAACCCTCTTTTGATATGAGAGCATTTTAATCAGGTGAAATTGGTGTGAGAGTGAAGAGGATGTATTACAAGTTTTTTCCTCATTTGTTGGACTGAATAATAAGGACTGTCAGTTTCTATGTGGATGTAGCCCATATTGGGTGAACCATGTTAAATCTATATCTCTATTCTATTATGTTTTCTAAATTTTAATTTTATCTTTATTTCATTATTATTGCTCTACATTTTATATTCCTAACAATTGGTATTAAAGCCAAAGGTTTATTTGGTAGATAAACTTGTAGGAAAAGAGGTTTCCTAGTTTAAGTGGGAGTAATGGTAGAAGAAGGAAAGGTCCAACCAGATGACTCATAACCTCTTTCATCCTTTGTTTGGGCCATCCACCAAATTTCCCTTGTCACCTTTCAAGATTTGGAAATCTTACTTTTTCATATCGAAGATCCTAATCCCCCACACTTTATCATAGTATACATCAATCAAACCCATGTCAAAAGGGTAATGATTGATGGAGGAGATAGTATTAAAATCATCTCCTCCCATGCATATGATCAACTTCAGCTCCTCACAAACATCATATCTAAGAGTATAGTGGTCCTTTGCTCTTTTAATGATACCCTGGAAACCACCTTAATGACTGTGGTGTTTCACATCCGTTTGGGACCCCAAATTATTCCCAAAATATTTTACATCATCAAGGGTGAGTTCCAATATAATGTGTTACTCAGTCATCCTTGGATCCATGTAATGGGTTACATCCCTTCCACTTTACATTGATGCATAAAATTTGAGCACAAGGGATAAGTTATTACAATCAAAGTCGATCCTAGTCCCTTTGCCTCATGTAATATGACATATCAACTAATGACATTATTATTCCTCATTCATCCACCTCACAACTAGTTTCTAATAAAATGACTTCATCATCCACCATTGATAACATTTACCCCCACTATAATGATGAAGCATCCACTAGCTCATTTTTTCCTTCATCACAAATTCTAGTGGAAGACCCTTTGCAATCAACATTTCAATGACTCTCACTAGGGGAATATCAAATTTTAGGTTTATATGCCTTCCCTACTTTGCATGAATATAGGAATCTTCAAAATGACCCTTATTATGATCCTGACATCAACACCATTGTCCTCTTTGGGATTCCTAACAATCAAACAAATTTCATTTATGGGGGGCTTCATTAGCCACTTCTAGCTCCCAACACCACTCCATGTGTCCAACCCTTTACCTCTCAATTTTATTACCTAAGCAACCCAACATTTACCCAAACCTACCTTTATCGATGCAATTGGAAGGGATTAAAACCCAAAAATCTCATGAGTTCTTTAGTCTCCAGTTTGAACCACCAGAAGAGCCCATATCACCAAAACCCATTGCTACCAATAATGAAGAAATTTCCCCTTCACCAACCCCATATTCCCAATCTAAGGAATCCAACATCATCCCAACTAACTTTTTTTTATCAACACTTTTAGTTTAGGGTCCCTAACCTATCACAAGGATGGCCAAAAAAAAACTATTTCACTCATTTACCTAGAAATGATTGAATGGGACTCTCCTAGCATCAACACCATCTAACACCAAGATGACAATTATATTCTCACCTACCTCAGTACGGGGGATTCTTCTATCCATAAGTATCTCCCTCCTACGAACCAAATAATTCTAAATGAATCAACCATTGATGCCATCTTGGGAACTCCAGAGAACCATTGTATTGTTAAAATCATCCAATCTTTAACGTCTGAAGAGAAGTAAGACAACCATTCTTTCCTTTGTGACTATAGCATAAAATTTGCTTGATCTTATCAAGACATGCCTAGAATTGATCCCTCTATTTCTCTCCATAACATCATCACCCATTTTGAGGTTAAGCCAGTTTAGAAAAATCTTTACCATATACATCCCTGTATAACTCTTCTCATCAAAGAAGAACTTTAATTATTTTTATCTATTAAATTAATTCAACCCATGGATTATTCACAATGGGTTTTTTATATAATTACCATCACCAAGCCCATGGGCCTTCACCTCTACATTGAATTTCATTACCTTAATCCCACTTTCCCTAAAAACAACTTTCCTCTACCTAATATCGACCAACTTGTCGATCTCATGGTTGGCCATGAAATGCTATCTCTCATGGATGGTTCTCAAGATAAAATCAAATCTTGATTTCCCCAAAAGATAAACATGAAACTTATTTCATCACCTCATGGGGAACTTTCTGCTATCAGGTTATGCCTTTTAGAGTAAAGAATGTAGGGGCAACCTATCAGTGGTCCATGTCCTATATCTTTCATGACCTTATTCATAAAATTGTGAAGGACTATGTAGATGATCTATTCAAGAAATCCAAGTATCTCTAAGACCACCTAGCTATTCTTTCCATCATATTCAAATGACTAATCCATTACAATATTTGGCTCAATCCCAAGAAGTGTATCTTTAGAGCCTTATCAGGAAAACTCCTTGGATTCATTATCTCTCTTTACAAAATTGAAATGGATCCCACCAAGGTTAGAGCCATTTTGGAGATGCTTCATCCTACCAACCTTACCCAAATTTTTAGCTTGTAAGGCAAGCTTCAATAAATCTAATGCTTTATTTCCCAATTATCAGATAAATACCAACCCTTCCACCATCTCCTCAAGAAGGATGTTTCTTTTAAGTGGACCAAATAATGCCAACAAGCATTTGAGTCATTGAAGGAGTACATTTTATCTCCACCTTTCCTCACCCCTCCTAAATATGATTATCCATTTTACCTATATATCTCTACCATAGACAATTCCCTCAGTGCAATCCTTGTGCATTGTGATGAACATAATAAACAACAGGTCATCTATTACATTAACTGTACCCTAATCAAATATGAAACCTAGTATACCCATCCTAATTTTTTTTTCCTTGCCTTATTTTTCATAGCCTCTAATCTCAATCATTATCTTCTTAATCACAAAACCTATTTCATTACTAACACTCACCCTTTCAAGTATATGCACTCTACTTCATATAAAAACTGAGGCTAAGTGGCTCATGTTTTTAGCTAAGTTTGATCTTGAGTTTCTTCCACAAATTTACATTAAAGGACAACTCATTATTGACCAAGTATCTGAAGATACTCTACTTGATAATCAACCAATACCTCTTACCTTTCTTGATGAGTCTATTGTAACTCTTTCCCAAGAAGAAACCCCCCATCAAATGAGCATGTTTTTTGATGGCTCAAAGTGCCAAAATAGTGGAGGTGGCAGAGTAATCCTCATTCACCTTAATGGAGAACCAATTCCTCTTTCCTTTAAAATTGACTTCAATTCCACCAATAATGTATCTAAATATGAAACCTTAGTCATAGGTCTCCAAAATACCCTAGCCTTGAGATTGGAAACAATCAATGTCTTTGGCGGCTCCCAACTAGTCATCAACTAGGTCAATAGATCTTATTAATGCAAAAATCATTTCCTCTTGAATTACAAAATTTTTTTAGATGTACTCTTGGTTTCATTTGATCATTACACCATTTGATCGGTTCCTTTATCCACTAACAAATTTGCAAACATAATGGCATCTCTTGCTTCACAAATTCCATCCCAACTAGCTAAATCTAAACTATTTGTCACTATTCATCATTTTATCACACCTTCATATCTAAGTTTAGACCTTCCCACCTTTTTAATGTGGAAACATTACCTTTTGACATTTGGTATGACCAAATTTTTGATTACCTTAACCTTGGTATTCTCCCTCTTGATCTTTCAAAAAATGCCCATAGAGGTTTTACCCAAGGTACCTCTTGTTACACCATTATAGGAGGAATCCTTTACAAACAAGGTTCTTATGGCATCCTTATCTATTGTCTCCATAGTCATGAGGCTTTTCATACCATCAAGGAAATCCATGATGGCATCTATGGAGGGCACTTTAGTGGCCTAGCTATCACCAAATGTACTCTTCACCTAGGCTACTATTGGCCCACACTTAATCAAGACTATTATGAGAATGGAAATAAGTGCATCAAGTGTCAACATCATGCTAATATTCATCATGCACCTCCCCATAGTCTTCAGGTATCTCAAGATTGATGTACCTTCTCACAATGGGGCCTTGACCTTATTAGGAAAATCAACCCCCATTCTTTGCAATGACATCAATATATCATCACTGTCACAAAATATTTCACCAAATGCGTGGAAGCCATCCCAATTATATCAAAAAAAGTTGAAAAGATCATTGAGTTCATCAACCACCACATCATATATCACTTTAGTGTCCCCCATAAAATCATCATTGATAACAACAATTCATTTAAAAACAAGAAAGTCCAAGAGCTTTGTGATGCTTTTGGCATAAATTTAAGCTTCTCCTTACCTTATCATCTAAAATCTAATTTATGGGTAAAAGCTTAAAAAAAAACCCTCATCAAAATGCTCACAAAGGTGGTTAGTGCTTTTGGTTGGAATTAGCACCTCCATATCCCCTTTACTTTATGGGCCTATTGCACTAACATCTAAATTGCTATGGGTGCTACACCTTTCTCCCTCATCTTTAGAGCTAAGGAAGTCTTACCTCTTGAAGTTAAAATTCCATTGCTTCACATATCCTTGCATGAAATCCTCACTGAAAGTGACTATCATCAAGAATTCCTTGCATGCCTAGAGCTTCTTGATGAGCATCACCTTGCCACACTTAATCATCTTTATGTCTATCAAGAGTGAATCAAGTGTGCATATAATAAATATTTTAAAAAGTGAGAATTCAACATCAAATACCTCATCCTTAAATAAAATCAACATGTAACTAACATGGAGAAGACCAAGAAGGGAAAGTTTACTTTTAATTATCTAGGACCCTACATTATAACCCATTAGTATGGATCTAGTACTTAGCATTTATCCTCTCTTGAAGGTAAAATAGAACCTGAGCCAATCAATGCTTCACATATATGTCCTTTATATTATTAAATAAGATCAAACTCACTTTTGTGTCTAACTTAAGCTCATCCCTTGCATTATGAGACCTTTCCCCCCCTCTCACCTACATTTCCCTTTTCCTATTGGGAATAATTGATTATAACTGAAAACTATGTGATTCATCCATCACATGTAAAACTTAATACTAAGTATGGGTACCCTAGCTCTACCCATAACATGGTTCTCATGGGTACTTCTCATCTCTCCATAGATGGAATCCCATGATCAGTTTTTTCTCAACTCATTCATTTCATTTACTAATAACCTTTTGTGCTAAATTCTTGCCTCCATATGGGTAGACCTTTTAGCCTAAGTCAACTTGCCCATGTCTGAATTTACATTCAAAATTATAGTATTACAGACTACTCCCTTGAAGGATAACTACCTAATAATTTAAAGATTCTTAAAAATAGACCACTCCCTTGAAGGATAGCTATAAAAATCAAATTTTAGACCACTCCCTTGAAGAATGGATAAGAAATAATCATTTGAAGCTTCTTGCATCAATCAAATTCAATATCTTATTAAAATATCAAAAGCAATAAACAAAACTCTATCAAAATACAAATAAGTAAAATATAATCAATTATTAGAAATGCCATTGGTAGAATTCTCACATTGATCAGTCTACATAGTATCCCATCATGCCATAATCAACTCGTATACATGACATTGGTAGACTTCTCACATCTATCAATCTACATAATAAGGCATGGACTTGTCTACTATGGCTCTTTGGTCACCTATAGGAGAGGAAAGCTAACCCACTTTAGGTTACCAGTTTACATTCACCCCCTACTTATCAACCACATTTCTTTCAATCCTCCCTAAACTTAAGGGACTATGAGCTTACTTGATATAAAGTGATCAAGATACCATTATTCTCAGTCAAATCATGTTCTTACAAAGCACTTGATGGGATTGTGTTCACTATGTTTATCTAACTATGGTTTGTTATTATTAGGTTCTTGTTAATTAGTGTAACATGCCTCTTCCTTATCCATTTTTTGGGCCATGTAAACATGTGTGCCTTTATTTATTTTCTTTCCATATGTTCAAACATTCTCATGACCAAAACAATCTTGCACCCTCTCCTCCCAAAACAATCACATCAACATAATAACATCATACCAATACCAATCCCAAAAATATTATCACATCTAGTCAAACCTATCCATTAAACTATTACATCTCACCAATATTACATTTTTATATGTATCAATGCATCAATAAAATCTCATCCTATCCATTGTTTAAACTAACTTTTAATAAAATAGTCACTACATTATCATCATCATGCCTCAACTAGCTAATCAATATAAACATAATCATACCCAACCTTGTCACATCATAATGTGATAATTAAGGACATCATGACCATTGTACACATATATCCTCATAATCATGATCATAATCAACATAAACATCCTAATCCACATAAACATCATAACCAACATAATTATAAAAATAATCACATCATCATCATACCTACACTAATAGATCATAAACAATAATCATGATTCTAATCATTAAAATCAACATCACATCATAATCCTCATAACCATCATCATAAGCATAATCATAAACATCATCATAATCATAATATTAATAATCATAAACTACATAAACATCCAAAATCCACATGATCAACATGAGCAAAAATGTCATCATAAATATAATCATAAACATCATCATAATACAAAATGATACATGTTATAATGTATGTCTCTCTCATAAAAACATCTTACCTCATTGACATGTAGGCCAGTATAAAAATGAATTAAAAAAATATAAATCATACACATATCATATCTCAAGGCCTAGGGTACTAGAACCAGAACCACTTACACCTACTCCACCATATAGTGGTGGAACCCTCGATGTACCGACCTACAGTATAGTTGTTGCCCACTGACCCGATGTAGCTATTATTATACCCCTAGCTAGGTTGGCCCTATACTCCTTGTATCTCATTGCATCTGGGCTAGCACCATAGCCTCATAATAATTGAGTTCATGTATGGTGGCTAAATACTATGCCCTTAAAATTGAGTCAACTAGTCCTCCTCCTACTATGGTCACCCTACCTCTCTATCTCAAAGAGTCCCTATCCTACATGACCACCCCAAGAGTGGCTCTCACCTAATCACACTCACATGTCAAAGTGGCAACTTGACCTTATAGAGTGACTATCTATGTCTGTAATGTAACCACCTATCCCTATAAACCTATCACCTAGGTTTGTGTTGTTGTAAGGGCTATCTGATCATCTAGTCCTCCACCCTATACCTATGCAAGATCAACATCTATGGGCTGTTATCCCCCATCTCACCATCCAAAATTTGTGGCCCATTACGTAGCATGGTACCATCCCATGTATCCATCACTAACTCTTACATCATATATGGGAGATCTCACTGAAAGCTCCTCATAATCTAGCACAATATAATCTGATTGTAGCTTGAGTAGTGGGTACTCTACCTCCTCCCTCTTATATTGAGAAACATTTGGTGGAATATCCTATGCTAGCCTAAACTACCTCTAGATGCAATCTCCTAAGATGCTTTTGGTCTCTCCATCTCATCTACCATAAACCCAACACCAAATCTATAATGATAGCATGTGGTACCTTTAACCTATCTAGAGGGGCCAACTCACATAAGGCCTCCGTACATTTTTTACTACCACCAAGCCCTCCAGGGCATCTCAAAACCAATCTATATCTCTAACTCTACCAATGTCTCTTGTAAGTGTATAATAACCTTTCCACCTCATGAAACCAACCCTATAGTTAGTCAATGCATATCCATCCCATGGAAGCCTAGGAAGTCTCAATACCCATATATGCTCATATGCCTAACAATGGAGCACAAAGCCGATGTTGATCCCATATCATCTATGTGCTCTAAATGCCCAGATCTCTTTATATCTCTACATCAACAACACTAGGACCTATCCAAAAATCATACCCTTAGAAGCATCTCTATTATCATTCCTAATAACACACATATAAATCAGTCACTATTCTAATATGACAACATAAATCATGATATACCCATCATCATCACGGTTAGAAGACATCTATCCTATGGGACCCTCTAGTATAATGACCTATAGCAAACTCCACCTATATGGTATCTAGTCTTGACTCGATCTACAACCTATATCTAGTCCCTAAAGTAATCCCACTCATCACTCTCAATGTGGTATATAGACTCCCCCTAAATCAAAAGTTGAGTGATCCTATAAACATCCTATAATAGTATCAATATCTCCCTAGTCAATAGCAAGAATGTGTTTATGGTAGGAGCCCATCTCTTTATGAGTGCCACAATCATCACCATGTCTCATGATAGGTGTTGGTAATTCCTCATTTCCCTTAGGCCAACATCCTCCATCTACCTCCACTCAGCATCTGTCATCCCATATTGAACCTTGAAAAATATCTTTAGGACTTGATCCATCATCTCCTAGGCCTATAAAATAAACACATCGGTGTTAACCCTTCTACTCTAACCTCTACTACACAATAATCACCCTTTACCTTTATTTTTGAGTATTTTACACATCTCAAGAACATTTTCCAATTGTAACCTACAACCTCTTCCTATACTACACTCTTTTGTATTTATACCTACTTTACACATTCTACCATTTATAATCTCCTTTCTACATTATGCATTTCCCACTTGCTCACCTTTTACCTACACTTGGTCACTTACCCATTGGACATATTTTCCAACCACTGATGGTTCATTGAATCTTTAATGGTCCCTAGACCCATTTTAACTAATATGGTCAACCATTGATGGTTGGGTTGAACTATTGATGATCACTATGTGTGACCACTGGCAATGAAACCCTATCACCTAGTTTTCTTACACTAGCCATCTAACACTCTAAAACTGATAAAAGAACATATTAATCCTATCCTAATCATTATTGCACCCTACTTATCCCTCTTATTTCACTCTTTACCCACATCTTCCACAAATATTTACCCTGACCTAACTTTAGGGCATCCTAGCCTAGCCTAACATACTATTTCTACCTTTCCATGCTTCCTCTATCAATTTACTATCCCTCAATTCCCCCATTCTATCAAATTTGAAATGAACCCTACCTTATTGCATAATTGGTGGCATGGTCAGATCCCTTACACTACTATTCAATTGTGTCTTCATTCTCCCTCCATCTATCAAACACTTGAACACACACACACTAATATAATGACCACTTTCCACCTTAATAAGCTCCATGCTCCACACAATAGTCTAAATGAGTAAAAATATTTCTTGTTTTTAATTTTTACTACATGGATTTTTAGGGTTTTTACCTTAACCATCGATGGTCAAGATGACCATCAATGGTTGAACCTCAGGATAACCTAACTATTAACAATTAGTGTACCTGACTATCAATGGTTGACCCTCAGGATAACCTAACTATTGATGATTAGGGTCCCTCACCCTTTTTATAAGATTTTTCAAAAATAACCCTTCCTCCTCAGCCAACTCCTAGCTAGAACTACATTTTACTTGAAGTTCCTTTTGGATACTCTATCCATGGAATTATATAGGTAGCATCCACTCACTTAGTGTAGTTAGAGTCAGCTCGGCCAACCCTCACCCCATCCCCAACCCACCACCTATTAAACCACATCCACCTTGATGTTGGTTAGTTTTGATCCAAAACTCTTCATGTATTGTGTGATGACTTTGTGTGGTTTGTTAACCACCTTGACACTTTTAACTAGCTTCCCATTTTGAACTTTGCACTACCTCATGTACCACCTAACCAATTGTGTTATTTCATGGGAGTACTTCCTAACTAGGATACCTATTACCAACACTAACTTGGTCTAGATCACTTGATAGGCATAACCCGATCAACTATGACCAATGATGTAGATTGATTACCCTCACTTATTCCTCTATATCTCACCCTTATTTTACAACCTTTGTAATTTTAGTATTTGCACGATCTTGACTATATTTCTTAGTCACATTTTGTGCATGGGTTCACATATTTAATGCCCTAACATTTTTATATATCACTTACCTTATCAATACCCATATCCCATTCATCAAACCCTGACCTGATTTCATTTTCACCTTAATCATCTCCTAGTTTGAGGGGGAATGTCTCATCCCATACTTGGGGCAACCAGACCTAGACCTTAACCAACCTCTTGTTTTTATTCTATAGCTTAATCAAAGCTACATAACAAAAAGGGGAAAAATGTAAACACCTAAAAAATACACATGACAGTTTTTTGATGTTATGTTACTTCAGACCTTTATCTGACCTCTCATCTAGTAAACCACCTAGTACATTAGGCTCATTTTCAATTTAACCTAATAAAACCACCTAACCTAATGCATCTTTTAATTCACCTTTTTTTCACCAAAACTCTTTGAACCCTTGACCATTGATGGTTGGGCTAACCATCAATAGTTGGCCTAATCATTGACGGTTAGGTCCCTAATTCTATTTTAAAAACTTTAAAGCACTACCAAATCTTGTGTGAGATCAATAACTCCTAGAATGGAAGCTTACTTTTAAAATAAGCTTTTAAAAGCTATAGGATTTTGAAACTTTATTATTGATCAAATTAGTAACTTCCTCTATTGAAAATAACAACTTCTACTTATAAAAGGAATAGAGGAGGGAGTTCAAGTGATCCAGAATCAAGCATTTTACATTCAAGGTCTCTTATAGGTATCCAACATCATTTTAACAAGCAATATCATTTTCCACTTAAAGCTATCTCAAAATTTCATTCGAAGGCCCAAAGTACCATTACTCTAGTCAAATCACTCTAGGATTTCCTCACCAAGTTTCAAGTATTCTATGCTCATTTACTTTAATCTATCCTATTATTAATCCTTGTAATCCATATAAGTTATCAGTATCATATTTCCACATTCTATCTCATAACCAAACGTTTTCCAACATAAAAACTCAATCTATACTTTCTATTCTGACCACTTTTAGAATTGCACAAGTAATCATCAATGATTTTCCAACCATTGATAGTTTTCCTCAACCACCGATAGTTTGTCTTAACTGCCAATGATTTCCCAACCATCGATGGTTTGCCTTATTTACTGATAGTTACCCTAACCTCTAATGGTTCATTGTGGTATAATTTTCTATCTATCTATTTTTATCCCTTTGCCTTAGATAAAACCCTACTTTTTATGTTTTCCTCTAACCATAAAACATTCCCTAATTTTTTGGACTAGACCCTGACCACCTTATCATAACATTTAATCATTTTATCTTAGTAAGTAATTTATGTTTTCTTTCTTGCATATATTTAAATTTATATCATTTAATGAAATTTTCATTTCCTTTTATCCTTTTAGACTTGATTTCCATAACAAGTGGATTGACAACCTCTTAGAAAGGGATTTGCTTCTAGGATCTAGCCCCCACTAGGAAATCCACTCAACCAACCATCTAACAACCCACTTTCAAGTATCTCTTATGATTTTTAGGTTATTCCTTCTTGGCCAAAGAGGAGTTCCCACATTCATTTGGATTCAAACTTATATTCTACTAGGTATTCTTCTACACACCCTATTACTAGTTTTCTTTTATTTACTTTCAAAATTAAGAATCAAGGAAAATAAATTAAAACACTAAATTTTGTAAGCATGATATATCTTCCATCTAGTGAAGAAGACAAGTGGGTTTTGAATACTATAGACTAATTCGCTATGTGGGTGGAGGTAGTAGCCCTTAAAGAGGCAAATGAGAACTCAATTTTGGAATTCTATGATAGCCTAGTAACCAAATTTGGGATCCCCTCCACCATCATATCAAATAATGCACTAGCTTTCACTAGTGCAAGGGTGAGTGAATGGGATATTAAATATGACATTTACATTATCACTTCCTCAAACTAATATCCATAGGGAAATATACTTGTAGATTCCATCAACAAGAACCTAATCAGAATCATAAGGAGAACTATGGAAGACATTCAGAGAGAGTGGCATACCAAACTAAAGATAACCTTATAGGAAGATAAGATCACTCCTAAGAGAACTACTGTTCATTCACCATACCTTTTTTTATATGGAAAAGATGAAAGGTTTCCCATATCACTTGAACTACTAGCCTTAGAACTCACACATAAACTTGAACTAATGGAGAATGATGGCATAGAGGTAAGGATGAATGAATTAAGGGAGATAGAAAAGACAAGAAATGATGTCATGCATTTCATGTGGTCCCATAAAGATCAAGTTAAGAGGTCATTTGACAATAGATATTCTTCAAATACCTTTCAATAAGGTGATATTATGCTCATGTGGGATGAAGACTAGGCTAAACTAGGTAAGCACTAAAAGTTTGATAGCCTATGAAGTAGACATTACATTATTACTAGTTAAAAGGAGAACAATGCTTTATAGTTGTCAAATTTGAATGGTGTGAACTCCCTATACTTGTTAATGGTGTGTTATTTAAATAATATTATTAAGAAACATATACTATCTTTATACATAGTAATCTAGGTTTTCTTTCTTCCAAGTGTTATGTCACAAGTTCTTTGCTAGTTACTTATTTGATTATCTTATTGCATTTCTAGTTGTGTGTATTTATTGTGTCCTTTTCTTTCCTTTTGTGTGTCTTGTGAGGCTATTATAGTCCTTAATACTTGTAAGATATTAATCATGAAGTGTCATCCTAGTTAGAGCGGTCTTTCAATTGAGTAATGGTTGTTATGTGCAAGAAATCCTAGGTCCATTTGACTAGTAGACAGGTCAACCCTTTATAGTCACCAGTGATGTTGACTTATTTATACCCTTGGGATTATGAAGGGTCAAAATATGGTCCAATGAACACCTAAAACTAGCCTTGGTCACATTATTCTATCTTGGGAAGTGTCTTGATAGCCAAAAAGGAGGTAAATTGTCCTTAAGAAGTGAAGCAACATGTTCAAGTAATGAATCAAGTCAAAAGTGTCAAGGTGGCCTCACCACATACTATTTAAAGTTGTGTCAAGACATCAGCTTGTGATAATGGTGTATAAGAGTCTATAACAAGACTTAAGGTGGCCCTTATGATTAAATCATACTCATGAAAGGTTACCTAACACACTATAGCCTATAACCAATCATATGCTCAGTTGAACATACTAAGAACCTGCATAAATGGGGGTAGAATTTAGGAGATTAGGGACTAATTGAATAAGGATGATGAATCTTGTGTAATACTTATCATAATTTAAGTTTATTTAGAATATGTTAAGGTATTTATTCTCCTTAATTGATGTTTTATTTGAAGTTATGTACATTTTTCCTTCTAAAGTGGTGTCTAAATCATGAATATTGTACTTTTTTGACCTCTAAGACCTCATTAAGGCATTATAAAGAGTCAAAATCCACCAAAATATGCATTAGTGTCATCATAATACCTTTCTAGGATGGTTCTATATGAAAGAGATAGCTCTTTTAGGGGTCAAATGCTTTCCATCCACCACAAAGGGGCCTACACATGCGAAAAATGAATTTTCACCTTCCCTCCACGTGTACTCCCTATTTTGAAAGAATTTTTGACTTTGCATTTACCTCCTATTTCCCACCGATTTCATTTCAATAACTTAGACCTAAGAAAATGTAAGGAAATGATGTTTATAGGTGTTTTTAGACTTGTACAGACCAATACAATATGGTCAAGGTTAGAATAACATTAGATACTTCATGGAGGTCTATTTAAAATGCCTCAAAGAAGGATTCATGATTTAGATGTGTAGGAAAAGGTATAAGTGGTAGAAATATCTCCATTGAGCCCTTGGCAAGCTCATAAGGGCTAGTTTGAGATGGATGTTATGGTCCATACTGGAGGATTCAGAGCTCAATATCTTAGCTAGAGGTGGGTTCAATAGTGGAATTTAAATTAATGGTATTGGTTTATAGATTAGGGCCTTGAGATTTATGAATAATCACTAAGACCTCTAGGTGGTCTTAAGCCCTTTATAAACCCCATAAGTTCATCTACAACTAGATTCATCAAAATTTTGATCTCATTGTGACAACTTAAGCATGGAGAAAGATATATGAAGGCCTACTAAGTATTTTAGACCCCTTGATCATGTTTTCAAGACAATTTTAGAGTTAGATCAAAAAATGGTTCTCCTTGGTTGGTAGATTGCATTCATGTACAAGTTTCATGTGTTGTCATAAAGGAGCAGTGCAAAAAAATGATCAGTGCAAGTTTCCATGTCTTCCTCTAGTTTCCTCACATACATCACCTCATCACCATTTGGTTATAACATACACCTTCAACCTCTTCAACACTTACCATATGAAAGAAGGAAACAAGGTTCTAACCATGACCTAGTCATTCTCATGGTAGTCTATTTTCAAGCTAAAAATATGTCAATGGTGTCTTCCTTAGGTTTCATAGGTGTTATGGGCATGTGGAGGATCCCCTCCCTTAGAAGGAATAATAATCATTATGGCTCTTAAGGACAAAAAGTCTTGAACTAACTCCAAATGCATTTATAAGCCCTTTAGAATGGTTTAAGGTTTATTAACATTATTTAAGGTTTTTATAGACTCCTAAGTTTCAATTTCTCCCTCAAGATGCCTAATTAATAAGATCCAAATGCATTTATTTATTGAATACATAGATAGGAATTGCTAGGGTCCTAATAGATGGTCTTGATGAGGAGTGACAGTCCACATAAGGTCTCCTAAAATATGTCCATTATATAGTAACCTTATTAGACCATAATGACCTTATTAGACAATTTCCACCTCCTAACAAGCTTTGGATTTCAAATTCATAACTCTTAAAGGACCATGTAATCATAACCTACAAGTTTAAGTCCTCATGATCAAGTTTATGCTAAGGAAGTAAGGTCAAAAGTTGTACAATTCCATAAAAGGCCAATGGAATTTGAGAGAAGGTTTAAAAAATGGAATAGGCCAATGTTAAAACTTATAAGGTCAAGTTTAAAAATAGCCTTGAAAAAGATCCCCAAACCACCACCTACAAGACTACAAGCAATCTATGTCCAACCTTGAATGTGAAATGCCATATACACATGAAATAAAGACCTTAAATAGAGGGGAAGAACATAAGGGTTATATTTTTGAAAAATAAAGGAAACTTGAAAGAATAACAAAAATAGGCTAACTTAAGACCCTCTAACTTTGCATAAATAGTTGGCCTCATGAATACAAATTTACCTTGCAAGAAGGGATAACTATATTTATTTGGATGAGAAAGGTAGCACACTCTATGAATTAGGTTATATAGTGGTGTTATGCCATCTCTATGACCTTCAAAATCCTTCAAAATATAATTAGTTTTTAAAGAATTGCTTGGGTGTAATCAAGTATCCATAACACACAAGGTTGTGTGTATGATTGTAGAGTGAGTTTTGAGAGCAAAGATAAGTGATATCTAGTTCAAGAGGTGTTATCAAACTATGAAATAAGATTACATGAGACCTATAAATTTATCAATAGTAAATAAAGAGAGACATATACCACTCAGGTCTCTAGCTTTAACTAGTCCAAATACTTAGTCTAAGCTAAGGATGGTAATGATAGACCTAAAAGAAAAGAAGGATAGAGATAGGGGTCTAGGAAATTGTGAGATTATGAAAAATATTGGAATTATATGGAAAAGGGTGTTAATATGACCTTGAATCCATCAATAAACTTATAGGTGGTCTAAGATCATGAGACTCAGTTTAGGCCTATAAGGACTAAAGACCTCCTTAAGCCTTCAAAACCCTAAGTTCCTCCTTGTGGCATATTCAAACTCCCTAGGTAGACTTAAGGTCATAAATAGATATATGATGATATTAAAGGTCTTGAGGAAAGTGTTTTAGGTATAGGAAGGTAGGGGAATGGCCAATTTGGCCTAACTACCCCTATCAAGGTCCATCACCCCAGTCTACCATTTTGAACTACCAGTTCAAATGTTCATATCTTACATGGAAACATATATGGGGCATAGTGATCATAGGGGAAGTTGGGAAAACCTATTAACTTACTATACAAGGTAGATAGAGTTGATTTTAGGAGGGAAGATCTATGAATGATCCTTGACACTGTTAGCAGACCTAGAATGCTTAGTAAAGACTTAAAGGCTGCCAAATTCTACTTAGATCTTACCATATAATATACATGAGCCTAGGGGATATTAAGAATATATTATTGGGTCTATACAATCAACATCCATGAAATTAAGTTTTCAATCTAAGGCCTATACTCTATGAACCATCATTAAGATGGTAGGTAATTAAAACCCTTCCTAAACCTTGGTAAGAAATTGATTCAGGTTAATTGGAGGTAAATGCATTAAAATGCCCTAGTTTGGTCTGGGAAACACATGAAACACATTTTTCACTCTAATAAGGTTCTGGTCATGCCATTGGTTTGTATAAATAATTGTACATCTACATTAGGAACCATGTTTTTATAATATTTAATGATAAATCCAAGGTACAAAGCTAAATGAAAAATTGTAGATCATTCAAGTAGAAGGTATGAAGTGTATTCCACCCTCCTAGGCCAAAAAATACTCTCAATTCCTATTGAAAATTATTTTACAATCATAGTCTAAATAGGTAGTCTAGAGGTGTTGGTGAAGGATGACCTAGTCACCTAAATGATAAAAAATTATAGGTGTACATTTTCTAAAAGGAAAGATTCATGGTATGAGATAATTTTTGATCTTGAAACATGTTTACTAATCCATTATCAAGGTTCTATGCAAGTCTCATGTCCATTCAAGTAATTAGCATCAAGTGACTAGGCCTAGTTGGTTAGTAGGCCTATTTGGTTAACTAAGGAAGATGTTCTTAGGGGGATGATAAGAGGGTAAATGGAGGGCCATAAGAATCCTTTTAACTACTACATTGAGGAAATCATGCACATGTCATGTTCATTATGGAGGATTGGGTAGTTTTGGACCTAGCCAACATGTAGAAAGAGAGGTAGGCTATTTAATGATCTATGGAGGCCAAATAGACCATATTTATACCTTTGTAGATGTCAAAATAAAAGGTGGTTGACCAAGTTGGCATGATTACACCTTTAATGAGGTCAACCAATACTGAATTAGCTCCTATCCACTACACCTCCATTCTTAAGGGCTCATTGAAGACCATCAACCAGCCAAGATAACACATGACAAAGATCATGGAGTCATTCTTCATCCTTATGCATGTTTATAACTAATTTCTAAGAAAATGAGGAGCATTATGTACTCTTCTCCAAACTTTTACACCAGATTCTTCTTCTCTTTCCCTCTATTGTTCTATAAATTGAGGATGAAAATCTGTTATAAGCATCCCTTGGCTAGGTATAAAGAAACTCTACCCAAATTGTACCTTGTAACCTTTGAATAAATATAAGGACTATTTAATATTCTATATGCTAGCTTAGTGTGTTCTATACTTATATATTTGTAGAAGTGATTGAGTCTTATCTTCCTTTGTAGGTCCTTATTCTCACCTAGTTGTTAAGAGATCATTCTAAATAGGTCATATGATGTGTGAAAGTTTTAATAACTATGCTCAAAGTGTAATCTAACTAGTAGTGTCTTAAGAAAACCTCCCATTCATCACCCTCAAGTTGCAACCATTTATCATAACCTTCATATCATGTACTAATGCTTAAAAGTCTCTTGGAAATAATTGTTTAGTCATTGTTCCTTGTTGGGTTCATAAATGTTTTAAAGGGTCAAATAGAGTGGACACAACATGTTGGTGTATCACCTCCATTATCTTAGGTTTTATTCATGAATATATTTATCCATTTTCATCAACAAGTTAGTAGGTTTATGAATTGAGCCATAGATGATGTATCAGGGGATCTAGCCCCAAAAATAGAGGTTCACCTCACTCAATAGGCCACCCACACCTAGAGGTGATCCCAATGTATCAACTAGATGAGGTAAGTATGAAACACCTCTACCTCTATGGTGAAATATAGAATGATAATAGAGCTATAAACTACTTTTATTTTGGCATGAATTGGTCACCTAAAACTTGAGTGACTAAGGTGAGACATGCAGTATTGATCAACTCATAATCTTCAGTAAGGCATAGGTTGAGATATGTGTTCTCTTCCCTAAGGTGTAACACCTCTTACTCTAAGGATGATGCCTTTTATGTGATGAATTCATAAAAGGTAGTTGCTCATACAATTTTCTAAGATAGAGGTAGCTATGACAAATCTAGTGATTTCTCTTGTATCATTGTATCAAGTATCAAAGTTAAAGTCATAGTCACCATAGTTGATTTCTTAATCTATGCCATGGTTAGAGAAAAAGTTATGCAATGCATTAGGAATATAAGGATATGCCATTACCATTTTCTAGAGATATAATACCTATCATATGATTCCTCATCTTGTAAAACCCTATGGGTAGAAGTTGAGACCTATGAAGTGGATGATGGTTATGGGGTCTTAGATATCCCCACTATCTTAATGGCCTATGCTACCTTTTTGGCTATACTTTCTTATTTTTCATTATTCTCTACTATAGTCTTAGCTTAGGCCTCTACCTATACCTTATCTTTGGCATCTCCCTCTACCTTGGATTTGAGATTTGCCTCATGCTTGTTCTAAGATTCCTATTCCTAGCCATGTTTATTCACTTTCTCTTCCTAACTACACATCACTTCCTTTGCCTTATACTCTTCTTATGCCTTTATTGTGGCCTTATATTCATCACTCCTCTTATTTACTACCTACAATTAATAAATTGAATTTATCTTGTTGTTTCCTCATAACTTATTCTTCCTCTTTCCTCTTTGCATAGATTTATTTGGTTCTTGTATTTTATACCTCAACTTCATTGATCTTTTCCTTATATTCATCCTCTTTCACTTGATTCTTCTATTATTATTCATCCTTGATATACTTGTGTTTGGCCTCTTCCTTATTATTATATACCTTTAGATCATTCTTTTTAGTCACCTAGTATGAATTTTATTTTTATTTATACATCATGATAGATTTTTCTTATTATGTGATATTGCTTTGTTCAAAAGGTTATTCAAGCTGTAGTTAAGTTGTCTCTTCCAACCACTTCATAAGAGTTGACAAATCAAGTAGTGACTACAAATTGGATGATAAATTAAATTTAATAACATTACATCTTTATGTTGAATCCTTATGTTTATAAGAGGGTGGAGGCATGAGATTATTCTTCACCTCTTGTAATGCCAAACTGTATCTTGAGGCTATTGCTTGACTCCTTGGACCCACTACATTTATAACTCCACTAATGGATCTACAAAAAAAACCATTTATTACTTGATTGATGGAAACACTCTAGACACAAAATGGGTCATTTTACTATGCACTGGAGGTGGTGGTGGGATTTAATAGAATGGATATTTCTCTCCTTGCAAATAAAAATACATTACATCTAGTTTTATGTGAAAAAGATAATATTGAAAGTGTTTACACTGCTTCATACCTAATAATGACTACTATTATATAAGGAGGTGTGATCTAGGAATTTGACTCAAGATAGGATGGTTAGTATGGTGTTAGATCCAAAATGAAAACAAAATGAAAACAAAATGAAAGAAACACACTGATAACATAACACCTCTAGGCCTAGACACTAGGGAGAGCTTAGTTAACAAAAATAAATGACAAACACAACTAAAAAGTAAGGAATAAAACACAAGAATTCCTTCACCTTCCTTTGATGTTCCAAATTCCTTTATAGTAGTGGCTTGCTCAGTTTTGTGCTCATGAAGTCCTTAGTAATGGAAGCTTGGCTACCTCCATATCTCCTTGGCACCTTTGGCTTGTGGCTTGACTTGCATTAGAATTAATTTGGCATAGTAATAATAATTGAAATAGATTATTGAAGATATTTAAGCATTATAACTTTGCACTAAAATAGCTTAGAAATTATGTTCATGGCCTCTCTATTTATAAATTTTTGCAAATGGCTAGAAACAACCTGAACCATCTATCTTGAGATTGAGATGTGTGGTTGAGGATTAATTTAATTTTTAGAATTAATTTTGTAATTATCCTCATCATGACATTGGAAGAACGGGAAATTAAGAGGCATGGAGGGCATCATGGAAGGAATTGATGAGGCATGGAGGGTATGAATCCTGATATTTGTGGCCTAGGGATGTCTTCCCAAGAAATGAGGTCACCTGATGATGTAGATATTCAATATTCATTTATAAAAATAAGTATTCAACAATTTTCCATGGAATTTTTGATTAGGCCTTAATTTAGGTTAATTATATCTTAAACATGATTAAGCACTTTGTGCACAAATTATTCAAATTGATTAGAATGCCTTATTATTGGTCCAAAATTTGATTGGATTAAAATTGGAAGGTGATGTTAGATATGTTAGAATAATATTCCCATTTATTATGTTACTAATAAAAAATAACAAAGACATGTGTCTTGTGCATAAGATTTGATAGGAAAGAGCAATCTAGAGCACTCAAGTACAAATTTAGCATTTTAACTCAGAATGATCTGATCAAAGTTAGCTAGCCCATAAATTACATTGCCCCATTTAGGGATACCCTAGCCAAAATCGGCACTTAAATATGTAAGTTTCACATCATTTAGCATTTTTTAGTGTTTTTAGGCCAAATTATGCATTTTGTGTAGAAATTGGTCAAAAGCTTGATTATAGGTTATCGGTGGCCAATTATAGGTGTCTATAGTTTACCCCTATTTTGGAAGATGTTTCAAACCATATGCAAAAAAATGTCTTCTCAAATAATAAAATATGGTTTGTATGCCAAAAATAAGATGACAGTTGAAGAACAAAGCTCCAAATGGTGTTTGGGAAGCCTATGATGATACCCCCTTGAGGGAGTGGTCATCACAATTATTTATGGATGGTCTCTAAAAAATAAAGAAGAAGAAAGGTGGAATTAATCTATGGTTGAGATTAATCCAAACGAGAAAATGCTTGCATGCATTGATTTAAAAATATTATTAATTTGACCAAAGGTGGTTATAATCAAGAATAAAAGTCAAAATAATGATTTGCCCATAGGTAGTTATAATCATTAAGAGGACCTAGATTGGCTAAAGATGATTGTGCCCCAGTTAGGGCTGATTAACAAGTATAACTCAAGGATATAACCTAGAATATAGATTAAATATGAGTGGGTGAAAAGTGATAAAATAGATGAATAGAAGAATAATATTGACTAGTGTGAATGATTTAGTTGGACCTACTAATGAGGAGATGATCATACTGATTAACAATGATATAACTAGAATGGTCAATGGGTTGATTTGATCAAGGCTAGGATGGAAGGATTTGCTAAGGTACCAAAGAGAAACTTCTATGACTCCATTGATTATAGACCTTTATGAAACTAATTTTTGATATAGCATGTGATGATAGGCATCATGATAGAACACCATGAAGACTTGGCTAAAAAATGTATAAGGATTGACTCTTGATATACAATAAACACTCAAAAATAATGCACCAATGATAAAAACCAAGATGACAATGTTAACATATGAATATGGATAGACTCAAGAATAATGTGCATAAGGAATCACCTAATGAACATATATAGACTGAGTCGAGGCAATAGTGTTGAAAATAAACAAGTAAGCAAGTGAATAAAATAAAAATAAAAATAAACAAATAAACAACTTAAAATAAACAAATAAATAAAAAGCCTAAAAACAAAAAAAAAGAAAGCATCCTAATAATGATAATGCCCCAGTAAGGTGGATCAAGGATAAATAACTAGGCTTAGATAGGATAAAATATATTTGGATTTGTGAAATATTTGAATGTTTTTAGAATTTTGAGGTATCTTAACTCGTTAGAGAATGATAAGATACTTGCTCACAAAATAGTGAGAGTGTTTATCTTAGTTTGCTCGTAAAATGATGAGAGAGTGTGGAAAGGGGGACTATGGTGATCTCAACATGAATTGAGCATGACCCACATAGTCTTAAAATTACCTCAAGTCATAGTAATTCCATCTACACAAAAGGTGAGGGAAAACCAACTAGGTCCCAACAAGTTCTCAAATTTGGCAAATAGCTAGTCAAATGAAAATAGTAATGGTAAGGTGATGTGGCAATGCATGATAAACAAGTGTTGCCCCTAGTTTTTCCGTATGTGGTTATAACTAGGATATAATGGCATAGGTTAATGATACCAATTTTTCCATAGGTGGTTATAATTAGTAGCAAGATTGGTGAAACACTAATTTGCCCATAGGTGGTTATAATCAAGCTCACATAAATAAACTTTATAGGATGAAAGACATCTTACCAGATCAACTATCATACTACTTTCATAGACTATCATTTAAACAAGGACTTGATTGATTGTTTAAACTTGATCAAAATCCCCTTGTAAAAAGTGTGGGAAGAACCAAATGAACCAAGATCAAAAAAGGATTGGGTAAGATGACTAGAGATAGGCTTTGGTCTAGATAGGAATGAAATGATAGAATGGTATGGTCTTGCTTAGGATAATTATGGTTTGATAATTGGTTTAAAATGGTAGGAGGGTTTCCCCCAAGTGATGGGGTGAATGGCTGGGTTGATGACAATGACAAAATGATATGTAATAGTAGCAATAACATGGCAATGTGAAATGGTATGGTACATGTTTTTAGTGTGGGTGTGGTTTTTGATTCTATTATTCTTGTTGATAGGGAGACAAACATATTAATAAACAAATGATACAAATAGAATACTTAATCATGTTAATTTCTAGCCCATACCTCATCTAAAAAGTTGCTCTATCAAGAACCTAATGCAGATTTAGCTGTCAAGAATGCTTGTATGATCTTCATTGGTCATTGACTTTGATTCCTTTAAGTGTCAAGAAAAGGTATCAATGTATCCCCTATAAAGGAAAGTGTGATCATGGATGGTAAATAGGGACAAATAATGGATGGTAGGTTTGATTGTGAAATGGAATGGTAGATGATAATGGAATGTGGAATGGTGGGGAAACAAATGAAGATCAAGACTTTCAGTCACACATAATGTTTTTGATGTTGGATTCAACATAATTTTGGTTGTGGTAGGGCTAAAGAATTTTTATCTTGATAAGACCACTAGATTTTTATATTATTTGATCTTGAGAGTAGCTACCATCTAATTAGGCTATAGATTGGAAGTTATTTTGATTTGATCTTTGATTTTGTCTTCATTCAATAGTGAAGAAATTTTGTGCTTAGCTATTGGTACCTCAAAGAGGTTTTCACCAATGAAGTTATCTTGATTGTCCCATAGCACCTTTGAGAAGGTTTCACTAATGAACATTGGATTTTGACTTTAATTTTCTTCTAATGGTTCCAAAAAAGTTTTACTAGGAGAGTGCTCTTTTGCTATATGAATGTGGTCTTGGCCTCCTTGCTCTTCTTTAACTATTATGTCACCATAGATGTAGATCAATAAAGTGTGATTATGTCAACCCCAATCGACACTTGTGGGAGATGGAATGCCAATGACATGGCTATTTTGGTTGATGGTAATGGCCTATGGAATGGTAATGGAATGGGGAGAGGTTACACAATCCTCATAGAATATACTAAGAGAACTTGTGTCAATGTTGAATTACTCATCCTCAAAAACTATAGAAGGATCACAAATGTATTCAAACTAATCTATGAGGCACGCATAACCAATATTGTAATAGCCATAAACATCTTCTTCTTTTGAATCTGATTTTAACTTAAGGGACTCTAAATTTAATGTTGATACTAATGTTGATTATGATTTTAATGTTAAATTTGATGTCAGTTAAAGAATAGAACTTGAATCTAATTTTGATTCTTCATCTGATAGTTATTCTATTATAATGATGTCTTGTTAAATATTTGGTTTTGGATAAGTAATATCCTGTGATGACATAATGGGCTCCACAAAAAATAGTTTGTCAAAGTAAGACTCCTCTAGGATGGGAAATAGGTGAAGAGACAACTCTTTAGAGACTATCTTGTCAATAAGAGGCTCTTGAAAAATAGGCACATGGCTGAGGTAATGATTGACCCAAAGGTGATTATAATCATTAAAAAGTGACTCAGCAAAGACTGGCTCATTAGTGTGAGACTCCTTTACAACTAGGATTGGATCAGTAGGTGATTCATCATAGGTTGACTTATCAAAAATGGCTGGTTTAATAAAAACATCTTGGATTGGTTGGTTCTCTTGGCCTTGGTTTCTAATGAGTTAGAAGATACTAGTTTTGACCATAGCTTTGTATTTGAATGATTGGATGGGTTGAGGTTTAGATGGGATTGGTACTAAATGAGGAATGACATGTAGTTCGATAATGGTAGGGCATTGGGGTGCATGATTTATTGCATGATGACTTGTAGTTGGACAAAGTCTTGAGATGGTAATGATAGGGCATTATGGAGCTTGATTGCTTTCATAAACCAAAGGACTAGGTCCTAAAATGATGAAAGGACATTATGTAGCTTGATTAATCACACAAACTAAAGGATGAGGTCCTGGTATAGAAATGGTTGGGCATTGTGGAGCTTGATTTCTCACACAAACCAAAGGACAAGGTCCTAGTATAGAAATGTTTGGGCATTATGGAGCTTGATTGCTCACACAAACTAAAGGATGAGGTCCTAGTATAGAAATGGTTAGGCATTGTGGAGCTTGATTGCTCACACAAGCAAGATCATCCAAGTCTTCCTCATAAACCATATCATCCCAATCATGAGTTGGCTCATAAGATGGTTCTTGACTATATTCTATGTACTAATTTTTGTAAAGAAGGTATGAATTTATATCCCAAATAACATTATCTATAGTTGGGTATTTAAAGTCCTGTTCACAAGATTATTCATACCAATTAAGGTCTCAAGTTGGATTGTAAGTTATTTCATGACTTTGTTCCCATGAATGATTAATATGAGGTGGATAGAAATCTATCTCACAAACTATATTAACATCATTGGGGTCTTGACTAAAGCCATAAAAGTCATTTTGTGTGACCATTCTATCATAAGTTGGATTATAAGTGACTCCATAATAAGTGTAGCTAGACATTTCTATGTAAATGATGAAATCTCCAAAACAAATAGGCTTAGAGTTATACAAACTCTAAAAAACTGTCTAAATGATGAACGGTTCAAGTTTGGTCTAACTTGGTCAAAAGGTAGAGTTGTATCTCTAATGTGGTCTGAAAGTGGAGTTGTATCTCCAAAATTATTTATGCTAAGACTTGGCATAAAATAATCTAATGTCAAACATCTAATGTTAAATGTCATACACATAAAAGGTCAAGCATTTGAATAAAAATTGACATGCCAATGTCTAGGTCAAAGTGTTCCAAACAAGGTCTAAACTAGGAAAGGGAAAAGTTGAGTTACTAGGTCTTTTGTCCAAATGTGGAGTCAAGAGCTAGGCTAAAACAAATAAGCATGATGTGATTTGATTTAATCTAACAAGTTTGAAAACAATTTTGACATAAACTTGGCACATGGTATTAAATATAAACATAATCAGTTGGCATAAGGCATAAACAATGATGAGGATAGACATGAAACAAACAAACCATCAATAATTTTCAAATTTAGGTAATCAGTTAACCAATGTTATGTAACCAAAAGAGAAATATCTATGTATCTGCCCCATGAATTAAGGCCTAAATAAAAATCAATCGATGTTTGAATCCAAACTTAATAAGGTTAATTGAAAACTCAATGTTTGAAAACTAGGATTTGACCCAACAAGCTAGACAAGATCAGACAGCATGATGACACATAAATGAGGTCCAAATGACTGATGTCATATGGTGTGAAACAAATGGTTTTTGGCACAAAATGAAATAAGAATTGAAACAAATTGAGTAGCCTAATGGCATAAGCATGCTTGAATGATATGATTTATATGATGATTTCAAAAGACTCAAAGGCAAAAATGGTTTTGACATGATTTGGGCAGCAAAACACTACCCTTCTCGACTCAAATACATTGTTTTGACATGGGTTATGAACAAAAAAACAAGTTTTCGTCTCAAAACATACCAAGCAAAAATGACCAAAATACACTAAGTATAATCATCCAAATCCTAACATGGGTATGTCAATGTGGGGTTGACTAAACTATCAAGCATCAAACATCTCTAGGGGAATAAATTACATAATGACTTTCATGTCAAACAATGCAAAAGAAAAAAATGGAAATTAGGTGACCATGGAATTTGGTCATTGTAAAAAGGTCTAGTCCTTTTTACAACCACTACATCCTATTGTTCTCTTAATGTAGTGTGATGTTTAAATGCATATAAGTCCCACGTGTAACTCAAAAAGAGTAAGTGAAGTCAATGTTGAGAGATGAAACTCTAGGTCAAAGCTTCCATAAAGAACTTGTGGGAGGTAATGGCATCCCCCTCATAAGCCAAGTTTTCATTAAAAAAAAGACTTTAGGGCCATTTTCAAGGTCACCCAAACTTTGATGAGTTTTTGGGGAGTGCTTTAGATGACTTTCTTTCTAAGCTTTGGACTAGGCTATTTGCAATAGGAATGGCACTTTTGATTCCAAGGGTTCCCTAAAGGGGAAAAATGGAAGAGCATACACATAACACACCTCTTTTTATCAAACAAATATTTAACTTAAACAACTAAGTAAATGCAAAAAACTTGGAAAGGTGAGTTCATTTTTAAGCCCAAATGGAAAATGAGGTGGTGTTCATTTGACCCCTTGGTCTTAGTTGTAACTTTGTAAAATAATTCTAAAAACACTTATTTAAGCACCTTAAATTTTACTTTAAGCACCAAAATAATTTTCCTAATTCATTTTAAAACATGCAAAATATGTTCTAAAACATGATTATCAAACTTGAAATCTGCTAGTTACCTGTCTACCTTTAAGGCATCACCCCAAAAGCAAATATGTTTGATTAGAAACATTTTAAATATATTTACCAAATTTTGTAAAAAGTATATGAAAATTGAAGTAAATTAATGTCAAATTTTGAAAATTTAGGATAAAACATGTGGTTTAAAAAAAAATCATCCAAAATAGAGTCGGTATGACCCCAAACAAAGTATTTTAAAATAGCTATCAGGTTTATGTTTTTTTAAAAAACATAATGACTAATGTCAGTTATATAATCAACATTAGTTTACTAGCTAATGATGGTTATCTAACCAACATTAGTTACAATAATAATGACTGATGATGGGTATGCCAATCAATGATGGTTTTACTAACTGACGCTAGTTACTATGTAAACCTGTGGCAAACAAAAACAACAAAACAAAGTTAGAAAATCAATTTTCAAGAGTTTTAATGATCTAAATGAAGATTTTAAAGATAAGAAATGATCGTATTCATGTGTGGGATGTGTTTAGTCCCACCAGGTGTACCATTATGTGATTTAATAATTTGACTCAAGAGAGGATGGTTAGTATGGTGTTAGTTTCAAAATGAAAACAAAATGAAAGAAACACACTAATAACATAACATCTCTAGGCAGTTAATAAAAAAAAATGACAAACACAAATAAAAAGTAAGGAATAAAACACAATAATTCCTTCACCTTCTTTAGTGGCTTGCTCGGTTTTGTGCCCATGAAATCCTTGGAAATGAAAGCTTGGCTACTTCCATCTCTCCTTGGAACCTTTGGCTTATGGCTTGGCTTGGATTGGAATAAATTTGGCATGGTAACAATAATTAAAATGGCTTCTTGAAGATATTTTTTCATTATAACTTTGCACCAAAATAGCTTAGAAATGATGTTCATGGCCTCTGTATTTATAGATTTTTGCAAATGGCTAGAATCAACTTGAACCATCCATCCTAAGATTGAGATGTGTGGTTGAGGATTAATTCAATTTTTGGAATTAAGTTTGTAATTATAATCATCATGATATTGGAACAAGAGTAAATTAAGAGTCATAGAGGGAATCATGGAAGGCATTGATGAGGCATGGAGGGCATTAATCTTGATCTTTGTGGCATATATGGCCTAGGGATGTCTTCCCAAGAAATGAGGTAACCTGATGATGTAGATATTCTATATTCATTTAAAAAAATAAGTATTCAACAATTTTTCATGGAAATTTTGATTAGGCCTTGATTTGGGTTAATTAGATCTTAATCATGATTAAGCACTTTGTGCAAAAATTATTCAAATTGATTAGAATGTCTTGTTATTGGTCCAAAATTTGACTGGATTGAAATTGGAAGGTGATGTTAGATGTATTAGAACCATAATACCATTTAGGATGTTACTAATAGAAAATAATAAAGTCACGTATCTTGTGCAGAAGATTTGATAGGAAAGAGCAATTAAGAACACCTAAGTGTAAATTTGGCATTTTAACTCAGAGTGATCTGATCAAAGTTAGCTAGCCCGTAAATTACATTTCCCCATTTAGGGATACCTTGGCTAAAATCAGAAATTGAATACATCAATTTCACATCATTTAACATGTTTTAGTTTTTTAGGCTAAATTGTGCATTTTGGGTAGAAATTGGTCAAAAGCCTAATTAGAGGTTATCGGTGGCTAGTTTTAGGTGTCTATAGGAGGAGGTTAGGTGATATCAACTCATAAGTCTTATTGCACTTGGTTCTACAATTAAAAAGTGTGTAATTCCTTCCAAAATAATAATTCATTCTCTTCTTCTTAATTATAGACCTTGTTACCTATGTTTGTGATCATTGATTGTAACAAATTCTATTCATATATGCTCAGGTTTTTAAGATCACATTCTATAGTGATTTTTGGTACATGCCTATTGTCATGCCACGATTTTGTGTGGAGTGTCCTATTCTTTGGTGGTGGAGGTTAATCTCAATATGATAATTCCTTTCACTTAACCCTATTAGCCTATGATGGAGTTGTTTCTATTTGTGATGGTGTCAATGCTTGGGCTTGGGATTTCATAGGCAAAGGCTAATGTGCACTTAAACGCATAAACTACAAGTGTTACACTAATTTAGAATCTAGGGATTTATATCATATGACTTATACCTTGGAATCAAACATGGTAATGAATAAGGGTAGAGGAATGATTTTTTGATTTAGGTAATTTATGGATTCTAATGTGAATCCTGACATGTAGCTTTGTAATATATGCATGCTAACCTAGGTATTAAAGAAAATCCTCAGGTACTATAGGGTGTGAGATGATAAGAGCCTATATCTCAACCCACCATTAGTTGAACCTATAAAATTTATTGTATTATTTTCCCATCTTGGTCTAGGAAAGGTTTAAAAAAGTAGTTGCATGCCAAAAATATTCATCTAGTTTGACTGAGTCCTCTAGTGACTTCCATTGTGTAAAATAAAATAATGGGACCAAAAATTGGTATTGAGACACCTATAATGTTATAGATAGGACCTTATCAATATTGGTTTTGATCTTGGAAGCCAAAAATTTAGGTAAATTAAAGTTCTTTTACATTTGTATCATTCAGTTGGCATTGTCAATGACCCCTTTTATTGTTTATCATGCACTCTTGATGGTTTAATATAACTAATTAGTTATTCACTTAGAGATAGTGTGCATTGACATGTCATCCACATCTCAATAGGTATACTTATCCTTTGTATCTAAATGAATTGGGGGAGCCTTGGTTTTATATGGTAGAACATATTTGCCTTGAGCTGGGAGTCTTATTGCTCACACCATAGTTGTAGGGGTGATGAAAATGGTGACATCCTAAGAGATATGGATCACACCCTCATTATATTTTATGAGTATTGTGAGCGTAACCTTATCAAATTCCCAAAATTATGAAACTTAATGATTTTATCTACATTAAATATTCATAGTGGGTGTTATAATGTTAGAGCTTCTTTTTGTGATTATTTATATTGATCATGGTTGAACATATTAGACTCAACAACATTGATTAAATTTAAGGGGTCGACATCACAATATCTAGTTTGTGAGATTGCCAAACTAATCCCTATTTATTCCTTTTCTGCATTTGTGAGAGGGATTAAAAGTTTTGCATGATCCATGGCTCATACAATAGATGATTTTGAAAATTTTCTCTTATTAGAGTGCCACTTTCAAAGAATTTATGCATAATTTACTAAATTAGACTCATATCATAGAGGTATATTGTTCACAAAAGTGTGTAATGTATTTTTTTCTTCACACCCCTTGTTATATATATTTTACCACTCAAATCCATTTGATAAAAAAGGTTTAACCATGTTGAGCTAGTTTCACATGATTTCACCATCAAAATTAATGTGAACTCATTTATTAGTGGTCTAATGGTTTCTATTTTCTATATATATACATAGAGTCCTTCCAATGATAGTTATTGATGTGATACACCATTTTCTTGTCAATATAGTTTCATTTATTATACATCCTTGAATTTGAAATTTGATATGATTTGGGGAAGATGAAATACTTCAAGTGTATCATAATTAATGGTTTTGAATAACCATTTATTATCCTTTATCTATACATTGGTTTTTAGTGCCTTGTTCCTAAACATAATTGATGATCCCCATGTAACTATTGCAAGAAATCTTCTATTCATGTTGGACTTGCTCATAGATTTCACTCTGCATCATTGAATTTTAAACTCTAATTTTGATGTCTTGTGATATAGAAATCACACTATAAAAACACACATAAACCTAAACCAAAATAGGAAAACAATAAATTAATAAAAAATCCTAAAATACTTGCAACTACTCAGCACACTCTCTCAATTTTTTTCTAAGACTGATAAAGATTATTAATGGTAAGGCTTAATCCTAAAACCATTTACATGTCTTGGTAAAATGGTTCCCTAAATATATTTTAAGATAATTATTTCATTATGAATCTTCATGAATGAATTAAGGTCATTTCCATTTAACGTGTAGCTTGAATAAAAATATCTAAATCTATTAATATCTTTATTCGATAGAAAATTATTTAGATCATAGGTTGCGAGTATGCCATGCTTTCTGACTTAGCTTGTTAACTTTATGTTGATTTCTTGCTACCCTTAGGCCTAAAAAAGAATCAACCTATGTTATAATAACCTAAAATCAACTTGGTCATCCCATCATGCTTCTTGAAGTGTCAAGGCAATCCCAAAAGAAGATCATAGGTCTTAATGCCAAGGTAACAATTTCAAGTGAAGAGAAATGTCAAGCTTATTCCCTATCATGACTCCATCTAGTATGTTGAGAGCCCAAAAAGTATCATAAGATCAAAGGGGTTAAATATGTTTTAAGTAATGTGTGGTAACCTTATTTAGGTCTTTAACATGTCCTAAGGTCTTTTAATAGGTATTGAGGTAATGCCCATTTGAACTTCCACTTGAAATCATATGTGTTGCCTTTAAAAAGTGTGTTTGACTATAGAATGATGATATTTTGACCTAAAAACACCAATGTGACCATAAATTATTCCCTCAAAGGTACCGATGCCTACCATAATGCCATGATCAAATGGTTTCATATGCTTAGGGTGTCTTTTCACAAATCAAAGGCTTTTATTTGCCGTTAAAGGGGCCCACACATGTGAAACAATCTATTTTCAACTTCCCCATCCATAATTCATGGTTTTAAATGAATTTTTTCCCCTCTTTTCTCTCTTCCTACCCACCAATAATGTTTCAAGGTTTGAAAACCTAAGAAAATTTAGGAAACTCGTGTTTTGTATGAGTTTTCAAGCAAATATATATTTATATGGTATGAACATGGTTAGAAAGAGTCAAGGATCTAAAGAGGGGATTAAATTTAGAATTTAGGTGAGAGAATATAGGAGTTTTATCTCAATAAATATCAAAAACTAACCGCTCTTTACCATCATCCTCCTTGTCATTTATGGATAACACCTCAGGTTTTTATTCAATATAGACAAGAGAGAGAAGATGGTAACCTGATCTCTTAGATAGAGGAAATGGTTTTAATGAATTTATAATCCTTGGAATTGGTTTTCATAGTGGTGACCTATGATTTATGAAAAATGGCTAAGAAATTGGGGTAGTCAAACTGATCTTATGCATCCACACAAGGTCAAGAATATAATGGTTTCAATGTGTTTCTAGTCTAGTTAAAGAAAAATGTAGTTATGTGCTTCATAAAAGTCCTAAAGGTCCTTAAACTATATTATCCAACCCTAATTCACATGTGTGAGCATACGAGAGCAAAAAACATCCAAGTTATCACAAGTTATAGACTACATACCATGCTTCATTGATGAGGAAGAGCCTTCAATGCATATATTTGAGAATGAACATTGGTTTGAGATTTAATGATGGTTTCTTGAGATCATTAATGTATTATTTCCTCCTTATAATAAGTGGAGTGATTAGATGAGCATTCAAGTCTCCCAAGACTCTACCTTTAAATAGGTCTTCATGCAAATTTTAATTTCATTTCAAAGGTAAACTAAGTGTGCATGGTAATGCCTATTTTAGGTCATTAAAACACTATAGAATAGGAAGGAGTGTCGTATTCATGTCTAAGAGTCCTTATCTCAGGATAACCAAGATTAATTATGGATGTCATAGGGAAGAAATCATATAGTAGCTTCACAATACATTCATAGACCTTTTAAATAAAGGTTAAGGTTCATTGGTAGAAGTTAAGGTTTTCATAGAATCCTAGGTTTCAAATCCTCCTCCATGTGTCTGATTGACCAACTCCAAATGCCTTACCCTATTGAGTATGTGAGTATGGGTGCCTAGGGTCCTCATAGGTCATATTGAGTATTAATTAATAGTATATATTAACATCTCAAGGAACCTATGCTATTTGATGGTCTCATCAAGCAAATACGCCTCATAATCGTTATTTTTCTTATTTTCTACTCATTTCTTAATTTTAGAAGAAGATAAGAAATTGGTAATAAGGGTGTGGTAGAAATACCTAGTTTTTGATGTGTATGTTGTCTAGATGAATGTATGAATATCCTTTTTATCTTAGAAGGAATAATTGTAGATAAAAAATCACTAACAAAAGGGGTTATTGGCAAGATAGTTAGGTGGGTTGCCTGGTGTGAGCTAGATCCAAGAAGCATGAGCTTGTTAGGAGGCTGTTAATCCAATTTTGATAACAATTAAGTTGAAAATGATAAAATAAATATGATTGAATTAAATAATAAAAAGTAATTGAAATGAAATGTAAGAAGTAGATGAATGCTTGATAGAGAAAATGACTAAATATAGTAAAAGTGGGTCAATACTAGTGCTAAGGTAGATTAGGCTAAGTTCAAAAATTTTGGCAAGGTTCTGTAAATAGGTAGGAACATAGAAAGTTAGATTTGGTTGGGGTAAAGGGGTCAAAAATAACTTGCTATTATTTTATGCCACAGTGACGATCAGTAGTTGGGTTGACCATTGGTGGTTAAGCTAACTATCAGTAGTTGGGTAACCATTGATGGTTGGGGGTGACCATCAATAGTTGTGATAACTATCAGTGGTTGCCAATGGATTTTTTAAGATACTAAAAAAATATTTGTAGAATGGTTTTTTGATTAGGTAGGGGTTTATTTGAGAGTCTGGTGAGAAATAGAGGTTGGAAGATAGGTGCATAAAGGTCTAATGGGGAAGAGAGGTTAGAAACTAGAATAACAAAATAGAAGTACAAATATACCTATTGCTTAATAAATGGACAATGGTTAATGGATGGAGAAATTTTGGTAGATTAATGGTAATTTACCTCAAGATCAATTTGGGTAGAGTTTTGTATCTCTATTATTATTTTTAAATTACTGGAAGAAGATTGGGTGGTTGGAGAGCTTGAATACCAGTGTACAAGAATGCATATGATGATCATCTCACATCCTACTCTCTTCCTTTCATAGGCAAAGAGAGATGGAGGATAGAAGGTTACCTATTAGGTTGGGTTATTTATTTCAATGCCTAGAAGTTAATTATCACCATATAATGTGAACATACTTAATTGTGCTTCATTAACTTGCACACAACTGATGACGTGTTAGGAGGGTGAGGACCTGACCATCGATAGTCAAGATAACCATTGACAGTTAAGTTGATCATCAGTGGTCGAGTATCTTAGAGGCAAAGGGTCAAGGTAAGTGAAAAGTGGTGGGTTAAGGTTTATTAGTGAGTTATTAAGTTTAGTTAGATAAAGAGCTAACTAGTCCCATGGTTTGATAGGCTGGTCAATGAGTTGAGAAGGGTTAGGTGGTCTTTAAGGTATCTTGAGGGATTTTGAGATCTAGTATAGTTTTATAGTGTCTACGTTTTCCCCCTTTTTGTTATACTTCTTTTAATCAACAAGCTACAAAATAAAAATGGATTGTTTGGTCGAAGGTCTAGTTTCCCTGAGTATGGGAGATGTTCTCCCTTAAACTGGGAGTCAATGAGGTGAAACCAAAATTGAGTTAGGTTTTGATAAGTGGTATATGATGAGTCATGAGGTTGGTGAAAAAAATGGGGTTAGACATTTGAGATGCAAAACATGCATACAAAACGTGACTAAGTGTGATAGTTAGGATCAAGGAAAGACTAAGGTTTATAATGTTGGTAATAATAAGGTTGGTTCTAGAAGTATAAGTGATAGGACAACTAGTCCACATCATTAGTCATAGCTGATCAGTTTAATATATAATTCTCCTACATAGGGTCAATAGTTTTTTAGGTATTTGAGGTAAGAATTATTCCTTTGAAAAAACAAAAATGGTCTGGTTGTGCATGAGGTGGTGCAAATTCAAATGTTCAACAGGACAAGGTTGGTCATGAAGTCAAAAATACCAAGCAAGGTCATTGTATAATATGTGAGTGTTTGACTTAAAAACAACTAGCATCAAGGTGGATGTGGTCAAATGGTTGGTCAGAGAAGGGTAATCTCTAGAACATCAAGTGGTTGGTTTGGTGGAGAAGGGTCATCTCCAAAATTTAGGCACTTAGGTTAGGTTCCTAAAAATGTTTTAAATATGGGTTGTCCTAATCGTTGATGGTTAGGGGTCCCAAGGTCAACCTTAAGTGGTCACCCTGACCATCAATAGTCAGATGGAAACCCTAAAAGGCTAGAGATAAAAAGTGAAAAAAAATCATTTCAACTTTTGACAATTTTACCTTCGTTATTTCTATGTGGTCTGATAAGGTGTTGATTTGGAATTTTGTTGAGAGGGTTGACTGAGTGTTTGGTTAAGGTGGTGATTTTTGATTGGTTGAGTGTGTGTTTAAGGTGATCTAGCTTAGACTAAGGTCTAGGGTGGATGAGGGCATGGTCAGGTAGCTAGACATGGGATCCATCCTTGATAGTGATCAAAGAATGAGGTAGGTGATGTTTTGAAATTATTAGTTTAATTGATTTTGTTGTTTATGAAGTTAAATTTGTTATTTTGTGGTCATTTAGATATAGTTTTTTGTGGATTTTTCCCTAGTTTAGGTTTTGGGGAAAATTAGGAAAATTAGCAAATAAAATTTAAATTTGAAGGAGGATTTGGGTTTGGGGTAGGTTATAGGGTTAGGTTTAGTCACCAATGGTCACCCATAGTGATCATTGATGGTTCAAACTAACCATTGATGGTCATCCTAACCATTGACAGTCAACCACCAAAGTGAAAATCCCACTTGACCATTGGTAGTCATAGTGACCATAGATGATCGAGTGTTTGGGGAAAGTAGGTTGATATGAGTGTTAGGAAAAAATGTTTATAAAAGGTTTTAAAGTACTTGAGTAGGGTTTAAATTCTAAGTGAGGATAAGGATAGTATGATTTCCAAGTAGGATAGATATCGAGATGGTGTTGATGTCTTGAGATAATTGTTAGTTACGTGTTGATAGGTTTAGGTAAGGTGTTGAAGACATTGTGGGTTAAGGTAGATTTAAACTTTTAGGTTGATGGGTTAGGATAAGATGATTTATAAGTAGGATTAATGTGTTAAAATGGTTGTTTGGTGATATTTGGGTGTTGGTTTGCTAAGTTTAAGTAGGTATGAAAAATGTTTTGTGGGTGAGGGTTATGTCCAAGTGTTAGAGGTAATGTTATAGACATAATAGTTGTGGGTCAATGTTGGAATAGGTGATGTAGGTTAATGTAAGTTGAGTTAGGTATAATAAGTGTGAGTAATGGTAACTAAGCATGCTTGCTAACTTTATCTATTTTTATAGGCATGAGACCAGATATAGATGAAAGATCAAGTTCCAAGGATATTTATAGAGATCCATGAAGGGATGAATCAAGATGAATGGATGCATATGGAGGAGGTTGGTCTAGGAACCATGTAACATTATCAATGCTTATTATGAGATACAATGATGATCTGGCCCTTATCAAGACATGGGATCTGACCATGAATACCTTCTTACTATCGATAAGAGAGATGAACATCCTATTAGTTGATGTTCATAGGATTACATGACTGCCTATTTGAGGGGAGCTTATTTACCATATTGAGAGTGAGGAGAGGGATGAGTAGATGGAGATCTTGTATGGTGAGGATTATGTCTATGCTAGGTGGCATATAGGTGGTTTTAGTTATAGTACATTATACCAGAGGGAACTAGATGATAGGCATTTGATGCCTATGATGATGATGGTGGTGTCCTATTTCATTTTGCCTAATTCAAGTAGTGGATGATTTCCCTATCTACTATTAGATGTGTTGGTGGAGATATTGCTTGAGAAGATGGTGTTCGAGTGGGACCAATTTTGTTAGTTCAGATATATAAGGAGCTCTAGGTATTTTGAGGTCATAGGTGATATGGGATAAGTGTGGGGTTCATACTCCATTACTAGGCATATGATCATATTTAGGTCTTGAGGCCATTAGGGATACCATGGGATGACTATGCCTAGGTAGACTACAAAATGGGTTTCTTGTGTTGGGGGAGATTATTATTTGACAAGAGTTAGTAGAGGGACAAGAGACATTGCCTAGTTTAGAGATGCATTGGAGGGTTTGGTTGTGAGTGATGTGGTTTAGAGGCAATATGCAGGATTTCTTAAGTGGGCTTTATATAGCTATCACACATTATATTTGTAGAGCTAGAGGTGGATCTATGGGAGGAGAGAGGGTGAGACTAATCTTATTCCATTTGATAGCTTGAGGAGATAGTATGGCCTAGTGCAAGGGATTCTAGGTCCTTTAATGAGGTATAGGAGGATGTTGATTTTTTGTTACTTGAGCCATAGACAAAGGAGGTGGTGTTAGATCACGAGGAGTTACCTACCATAACAAGGATATATGATGTTAATTTTGTAGATGGCTATATAATATGGTACTAGTCATGATATGTAGAAATCAATTTTAGATGGGATGATGGGGGTCAATAGTCTATGGATGTGGATCTAGCTAAGGTATAGGTATAAGGTGGTGGTCCTAATGGGTAGGCAGGGGAAACACTAGCAATTACATAGGCACAAATTATACGGTTACAGGGATAGGTGGCCATATTATAGGGCCATATTATGACTTTATAGGGCCAGGTTTCCAAAATTATAGTGGAGAGAGATCAAGTGAAGACCTCCCTTGGTTTGATTACTGAAGAGAGGGATACACTAAGGTAGAGGGTAGGAGAAATGGTAGCACTAGTAGGTCCACTAGGTACTATTCCTATGCAATTATACCTAACCATAGTGGAGTTTAGATATTATGAGGCTATAGTTCTAGTATAGTGTCTACTAGAGCCCTGATAGGGTGAGTATAGAGCCAATTTAGTAGGTGGAAAAACCATGTTGATTCTAGGTCAGTGGGCCATGTTAGTAACTTGATAGATTGGCATCTTAGGAGGATTGGCACTAGATGGTAGTAGAAGTGTAGGGCCAAGATCAAGAGGGGATAGTGGTATTGGTGCCTTAAGGGCATGATATTTGATATGTTATATAGGTGTAGATTTATATATACATGATTTTGATACTAGCTTGCATGTTGATGTAGTGAGATGTACATGCTTTGAGATAGAGATAATACATTTTTACATGTATTATTATTTTGATGGAAATGATGTATAAGATGACATTTATGGTGTTCATGATGATGTTTATGATGTTTATGATGATGATATAGATGTGGTTTATGTTCATGGTTCATGGTTTACATGTTTGGATGTTTATGGATTAAAGTTATCATTGTGACCATGGTTCTATGCTTTAGGATTTATGAGATGTGGACTCCTTAGCTTAAGCATATAATTATTATGGATGATGTTTTGTTTTTTTCATGTTCATAATTATGAATGGTTTGATTATGGTTTATTGATATGGTTTATATGATGAATTATTTTTATTTTATGGTAAAAGGATAGGATGATACTATAGATAAATAGATAATGTATGATGTGGTTCATGATGTTTTGATCATTATTGATGATTGTTGTTTATTATCATGGAGATGTGATGTGATTATGGTCAAGGATGTAATTAAAACACATAAATTAAGTTAGGAAACAAAATAAATATAGGAAAAGAGATGAGAATAATGAGACATATGTCTACATGAACCAATCATAAGAGGGTCAGGAAAAAGACACGATGCCTTTGTATTGGTAAGGACTTAACAAAACAAAAGTTAGATTGGCTTAAGGAATATAAAACTTTTGAATGCTTAACATTATCATGATTTGGTAGATTAAAAAGGTGTCTTGACCACATTGTGTCAAGTAAGATCAAAATCCCTTGATTTATAGATGGTATAAAGGGGAAATAGGGGATAAGTGAAAAGGTAATGGGTGATAGGTAAGGTAACCTCATGTGGGTTAGTTTTCCCTTTCTATAGGTGACCTAATAACTAAATTAGATAAGTCCATGTCTTAAAGCAAGGTGTAGAATGATCAATGTGGGAATTATACTTAATGCTATATATGAAATCTAATTGCAACTTTCTTGGGTTAACCTATTCTAATTTTGATATAGGGTCATTTGTTGCTTTTGTTTTGATAGGTTTGTGAAGCTTATCAATGTGGAAAGCTTAAAATGATTTATTTTAACCCATTTAACTTACCCATAATTCAAAGGAGTGGTCTAAGTTTTGGTTTGTATATTTGGTAGCTATCATTCAAGGGAGTAGTCTATCTATTAAGCAATTTTAAATTTTGAGAAGTTATCCTTCAAGGGAGCAGTCTGCTATGATAGAGACATATGACACAAGTGATATTTTGATAGTCCTAATTATTTTGATATGAGGTTTTAGACATGGATGAGTCTAATTAGACTTAGAGGTTTACCTTTATGAGGGAAAAAATTTTAGCACAAGAAGGTAATGATAAGTAAAAGGGGTGGTTTTGAGAGATAAATGACCATGGGATTTCATTTGATTAGAGAAAAAAAATATCCATGAGAACCATGCCATGGGTAGAGTTATGGTACCCATATTTATGATTAGGCTATGAATGTGATGGTTAATCAAATGTTTCTATGTTGTAAATAGTTATCCTGAAAGGGAGAGGGATAGGTAGGTATAGGTGAAAATCTAGTAAATCAAGGGATGAGCTTAAGGTAGATAGAAAGGTGAGTTTTATCTTTCTTTGACAAAAGAAAGGACATATATGTGAAGCATTGAGAGGTTCAGGTTTTAGTTTGCCTTCAAGAGAGGATAAATGGTAAGATCTTGATCCATAGTTATGGGTTATGATATAGGGTCCAATCCAATTGAAAACAAACTTGCTTATTTTTCTTTTCTCCATATTGGTTACATGTTTTTCATTTAGGATGAGGTCTTTGATATTGAATTCTCATTATTTTAGGTGTTTTTTATAGGTGCATGTGATTCATTCTTGATAGACATGAAGATGGTTAGGTAGTATGAGATGATGTTCATCAAGTAAATCAAGTTGTGTGAGATGTTTTTGATGATAGTCACCTTCGAAATAATGTCTTGTAAGGATATGCAAAGAGACAAAATCTAGACTTTGAGAGGTAAGACTGTCTCGACTCTGAAGACTAAGGAGAAATGGGTAGCACCCCTAGAGATTATAATGCTAGTGTGATAGGCCCATAAAGTGAAAGGGATTTGTAAATGCTAACTCTGATTTGAAACATTAACTACTTTGGTTAACATTTTTTTAAGGGTTTTGTTAGAGGCTTCCACCTATCTGTTTAATTTTGGATGCTAGGGAAAGGAAAAGCTTAAATTGATGCTAAATCCATCACAAAGACCTTGGACTTGATTTTTTTAAAAATATTTACCATTATAAATGATGATCTTATGGGGAACACCAAAGTGATAATAAAGTGACAAATGATATGGTGATTGATGAAGTTGACTATCTTGTCAGCTTTAGTTGAGATGAGAAGAATAGCCTCCACAAACTTGGTGAAATACTCAATTGTGTTAATGATGGATTGATGTCATTATGAATAATAAGGATTGATTTACCTAATGAAATCAAGTCCCCATTATGAGAAGGGTCAATAGTATTTAGATACTTGAAGGCCATGGGTAGGTGTGTAATGTAAATTGGCATGTTGTTGACATTTAACACACTTTTTCAGATAATCACAATAGTCCTAGTTAAGGGTGGGCCAATAGTAGCCAAGGTGAAGGATATGTTTAGTGAAAACTAAACCATTAAAGTGTCCCCTTTAGATTAAGTCATGTGTTTCCCTGATAGCATGGGAAAATTCATGACTATATAGACAATGAAGAAGGAGGCTATCAAATCTGTGCTTGTAAAAGATTCCCCCTAACATGGTATAATAAGAGGTACTCTAAACAAATGATCTTATGGAATTATTAGAGAGATTGGGAGGAACAATGCAAAGGTTGAGGTAGCTAATGGTTTTTTCATACCATATGTCAGATGCAGATTGATCTACACTAAAAATGGTAAGAAGATCAAAATAGATATAAGAGGGTGTAACAAAATAGTGTATGGTAACAAAAAAATTAGATTCAACATGTTGAGATGGGATTTGGGAGGTAAGAGAAGCCATTTTATCTATAACCATTTTGGTAGATCATGGAATAGACTAGATAAGGTAATGATCAAATGATGCTAAGAGTATATCTACTAGTTGTTTGTACTTTTACAAGACACCATTCTTACATTGGTAAGATCCTTTGACTTGGTTAACCATAATTTAGGAGTCACCAAAGATATTTAAATTCCCAAGGATAGAGTGGTTTGAAGACCTATGACTAGGGCTTCATACTTAGCCACATTGTTGGTGCACTAAAAATCAAGTTTAAAGGAGAGGAAAAGAGGTTTTCCATCAAGGGGAATGAGAATAACTCTAGTACCCCCACTGTGATAGTATTTGGATCCATTAAATAATATGGTCATTTGGTAGGTATGGTATTTTTGAGTGAGAGTTATGATGGAATCATCTAGAAATGCAAGAAGAAGTGATGGTTGTCTAGTAGAGGAGATTTGACCAATTGGTTAGAAATGACTTGACCTTTAATTGACTTTTGTTGGAGGAACTCAAGGTCAAACTCAGCTAGGAGCATGAGCCACTTAGCCATATGCTAGTTTTGTTATGGTTTAGAGTGCATGTACTTGAGTTGGTCAATGTTTGTGATGACATAGGTTTTGTGATTGATAAGTTAATGGAAAAGTTTGGAAGCCACAAAGACTAAGGCGAAGCAAAGTTTCTCAGAATGGGTGTAATGAGTCTCATGCTCTATAAGTGTTTGAATTATATTATAGATAAATTTTTATTTGTTTGTTCATCATGGTGAATGAGCATTTCCCCTAAGGAATGGTCAGTGGTGGATATATAAAGGTATAAAGTTTGGTACTATTTAGGTAGGGTAAGAACAGGTGGAGAAAAAAGGTATTCTTTGGGTGAATCAAAGGCTTGCTAACAATATTTATTCCACTTAAAAGATGTATCTTTCTTGAGAAATGATGAAAGGGTTGACATCCATATGATAACTGAGACATGAAGTGAAGGATAGATTGGAGCTTCCCCTATAGGCTCTGGAGTTGCTTGAGGTAGGTTAGAGGAGGCATCTCCTAAAAAATCTTTGATTTTGATAGGGTTTACTTTTACTCCTTGAAGAGAGATGATAAATCCAAGAAGTTTTCCAAATAGGACCCCAAAAATACATTTTTTGGGGTTGAGTCTGATATGGAAATGGATTAGGTAGTCAAAGATGATCATGAAAATGGCTAGGTGATCCTTGTGATGTTTAGATTTCCCAAGGAGATCATCCACATAGTCATTTATGATTTTATGGATTAGATCATGGAATATGTAGGTCATCACACATTGGTAGGTTGATCTAATGTTCTTTAAACCAAATGGCATGACCCTATAATATAAGGCTCCCCATGGGGTGATGAAAGAAGTTTTATGTTGATCCTTGGGGGTAATCAAGATTTGATTATATCTTAAGAAAATTTCCATGAGAGATAACATCTTGTGTCTAGCTATAAGATCAACAAGTTGGTTGATGCTAGACAACGGAAAGTCATCCTTTAGGCAAGCAAGGTTGAGGTCATGAAAGTCAATATAGAGGCAAAGTCCTTCTGTGGGCTTGGTAATGGGAATGATGTTAGAAAATCATTGAGTATAATTGATGGGTTGGATGCAGTCGACATATAAGAGACATTACATCTCTTATTTGATTAGAAAGGTGATGTGAGCGTACATCTTATAAAACTTTTATAAAATAGGTTTAGCATTAGGATGGGTGACAATGTTATGGATGACTATGGAAGGGTCGATTTTAGGCATATCTTGATAAAACCAAGAAAATGCTATGCTTCAGTTATGAAGGAAAGAAGGGTAATCTTGTTGCTTTATAGAATTTAAAGATTAACAAATCTTGACAATGTGAGGGTTATCCTAAGTACCCAAGTTGACATCGATAGTGGATTCATTCAACATGGAAGGGTTCTTAGGAGGAATGGATTTGTGGATAGAATAATACCTCACACCAAGGTACATGAGGATGGAATCATCATCCTGATGTTGGATGATGTTAATTTTAGGAGAATAATTTTCTACCATTTTAGGATGGATGAGAGGAAGAATTTTTGTTAATCCATCCTTTTGATAAGTCAGGGGGCCTACACTAATAGTGTTGATAAAAAAAAGTTAAGAGGAATGATATCAAAATCATCTAACTTTGAGGGAGGATGAGTTGGTGAGGATGGGGTGTTTTTCTAATGGTGGCGATGGGTTTGGGTGGATTAATTGGTTCTTCTAGTGGTAAAAACCCAAGGCCAAATATCTCATGATGTTTTTGAGTTTTTATGGTAAGTAACTCATGAGGTCCATGATCATAAAGGCCTAGGCTAAATCCCTTCCATGCACACTTGTGAAGGTATAGTTTGGTGAATGCTAATTTGTCAAGATAGGAAAAGTCAGAGGTGAATGTTTAAGTGGTAGAGGTATCAATAGAAGAAAAAAGTGTATGATCAAGTCCCCCATAGATTAAGTTGGTTTGATGGTTGGGAGGCCCAAAAGGGATGATGGTTCTAATGTTAGGGTCATAACTAGGATCATGGGTGAGGTTCTCATACACTTAAGGAGTAGGGAAAGCATCCAAAGCTAGAAGATGATATACCCCCCAATAATAGACATTGGAATGTGGATTCTAAGGGGTCCTCTATGAGGATTTGAGAAGAAGGGATAAATGATCTAGTTGAAGCTTCATTGATGCTAGGGGTGGAGATGTTGTTGGTTTTAGTAGGTGAGGTGGTGTTGTGGTTGGTTTGTTATGAGGTGGATGGAGTAGGAAGAAGGATGTCATTGGGTTGATATGTCATGTTGTATTAGTTTAAAGGACTAGAGTTAGCTCATATGGTAATAACTTGACCTTCATGCTAAAATTTGACACATTGGTGTAAGGTACAAGGGACACAACTCATGTCATAGATATAAGGGAATCCAAGTAAGATGTTGTATTGGAAATCACCATCTACAATGTAAAAGAGTTATGGAATTATGTAAAGTCCCAAGTAGATGTGGAGGATGACCATCCCCAAGGTAGTGTCCATAGTGTCTTTAAAGGAGTGGAGGACTAATGTACTTTTTGACATGATATTCTTAGGAAATTGCAGTTGGTCATAAGCATGGGAGGAGATAGTGTTAATGCTAGATCCCCCATAAATCATTACCATTTTGATGTGGGTTTGATTAATGTATGTCATGATAAAGAGGGGAGGATTAGGGTATTTAGAATGAATAAACAATATTTCTAAATTCTAGAAGGTGATGAAGGTAGAAACTTGAAGGGCTCTAACAAAGGATACAAGAGGTTGAGGGTCTTCTATTCAAACCTATATCAATTGTAGGGCCTCTATAAATTCTTGGTGGTGATTGGGTGAGGTTTTTATTAATTCATAAAGGCTCATCTTCACTAATGTCTAGTGAAGTTATTTTAATACCACTTGCTGGATGGATTCAAAAGGGTTAAAGGGAGAGGCACCCAAAATAGATATTTTGGGTTTTGGAGAAGGTGAAGTTAAAGGTGAGGGTGTTTTATTATAGTTTGAAGGTTGAGGGTTAGAAGGGTATGTCCATGGTATGAACACTTTTCCTTTTCCATTATCCTTTTTTTGGGCCCAAGATCGGGTAACCATATGGATAGTGTGGATTAAGGGAGGTGTTGGGTTAAATGGTTGATTCAATTCCTTCTCACTTTCAAATGAGAGTAGTAGAGTAGGTAAATGTTGGATGGGTTGAGTTGGTGGTTTGATTGGTAATGGGATCAAGGGAGGTTCATTTGATAATAGATCATCATCATCCCATAAGCTATGAATAAGTGTTTGGAGAGATTTCAAATTTTCCATATCATGTCCAGGAGTCCTATGTTATGAGCAAATCAAATTATCATTGAACCATGATGGTTTAGGATGTGAAGGGTTGAAATTTTTGATGGATGATAGGGTTAAGGAATAGGTTTGAAATATCCTTTATATAATGGTCTAATAAGATACAATCAAAGGCATTAAGGGTGTTGGGTTCTTGGTTCTAGGAGTGGGAACCTTCATAGAATTAGGCTTCACCACAAAAGTTGTAGGTGGTGTAAGGGTTTTTTTTTGGTAGTTTTGGTTGGGTTTATTTGGTTATGGTTATTTTTGAGGTGGAATATTTGGAGGTGGAGGGTGAAGTTTTGGTTATAGCTGGGAAGGTGGAGGTCAATAGGTTAGTTAAGAATGATTGAGAGTTTGATGATTTGGTGGAGGTAGGTGTAGGTGAAGCAAAAACAAAAGGTTTACTAGATGAGGAATAGGTAATTTTAGGAGGGTTCACCTTGTTGGTATAAGGATGATCTCATGGGATTATAGAAGGATGGGGTCTTAGGATAGAAGGTAAGTGTGAACGAGGTGGTATAGGTCTAGTTCAAGGTGAGAATTTGGTTGTCTCCACCTTCTTATTTGGTTTGGTTGGGGTTATATTTGGTGGACTAAAAGGGTTTAAGTCTAAATTTAGATATGTGTAAGTAAGGCTAGGTGTAGGAAGTATTCCTAGATGCTTGATGGGTTTGGTTACAGAGGCATAAGGTGATTTGACAATTTTAGATGGAGGTGGGTTGGATGGCTCTCCTATGGTTTTTAAAGGAGAAGGGTTTGAGGATGGGGTTGAGGTAATGATAGGTTTGATGGTTGATGCAAGTGAGGTTGAAGGTTCATGTTTGTTTTGGTAAGGGAGCCCAAGATGATGCCAAAGGTGGATTTGTCCATATATGGGTTAAGAAGTGAACTTTAGGTTTTGGACCAATCTAGAAAAAGGTTTATAAATGGGTTTGATCCCTTGGTCATTAGTTTCAAAATTTAAGCCCATGGGTGGAGGTGAGGGGAGAGTTTCTTCACCTTTGTTGTTAATGGAGGGTTTAAAGGTTTGGAGGATGTTTCTTCCATGGAAGGTATAGGTAAGGTGATCTCCTCTTTTGGGATGGTTCCCAAAGGGAGAATGGGTGGTTCTAAGATATGGGAGGAAGGTGTGATAGAATCAAGTGAAGGAATGGATATGGTTGTTTCATTTATTTGGGTTTTTAAAGGTATGGAAGGTAATTCAACAACTTTAATAGATGGAGTGGGTGAAGAATTGGTTGAAACAATGGTTTCCTTCTTTGGTATTTATATTAAAGGAGATTTGGATAAGTCTATGGTCTCCTCATGTAAGGAAAGAGGGGTAGTTGCTTCCTCTATTTAGGTGTCAAAATGAATATAGGATGATTCTACCACTTCAATGAGTGTAATAGATGAAGGGGTAGATGAGGTAATGGTCTAATGAATGATAGGTTCACTAATAACTACATTAACCATATGGACCTCACAAGCGTGAGATGATTCTAGTTTATTACCATCATAGTTGGTAGAAGGGGCATGGTTGGAAATAGGTTAAAAAAAGATGTCAAGGGACTAATTTTGGGGTACATTAGGATTATAAAATACAAGTTCTCCCTTATAAATTATATTTTGGACAATAGTTTTGAAAGTATTACACCTACTAACATCTTGTCCAATGATGTGGTAAAAAGCACAAAGATCATTTTCATTGTACCAACTAGGTGTAGGGTGAGAAGCATCAAATTATTGGGGAGGGTTTATTAGAAGAAGTTATATAATGTTTGATTTGAGTAATTTATCAAAAACTAAATCATAAGACTCCCCTATTGGATTTTACTATTTTGGGGTAACTCAATTTTGGTTTTGGTTTTGTTGGTTAGAAGAATTATAGGAATTGGTTGGTTTGGGTTGGGTTGGTTGATAGTTGGTGGTGGAGTAGTTTTAAAGACAATCAAGTTGGTGGATGAATTAGGCTTGGCATTGAGATGGTTGGATTTATTGGTAGTTTTGGTTGAGGAAGGGACATTAGATTTAAAGGTAGAATTTTTGTTCCTAAGTTTCAATTTTCCCTCATCAATGGCTTGGATTTATAATTTTTGTGTCATGGTGAAAGCCTCAACAAAATTCATAAAAGTTTGAATTTAATAGTAGGGGAAATATATTTGGCACAACCCTAATAGAAAATCTCAATCAACTTGAGTTAGGGTAAGGAGAAACAAAGTTAGCTGATAAGAACTCTCCATCTAGCTATGAAATTGGCAATTTATTCATCATAAAATTACCTAATGGAGTAATTGTTAGTAATAGAGAACTTTATATATATGTTGATTGAGAAATGATCTAAAAAGACTTGGGAAAGTTGAGAAAAGGAAAAGATGGAGTACCTGGTGAGAGAACTATACCAATCTAAGGTTGTTCTTAATAAAGACATGGGAAAGGTATGAAGGAGAAGAGCATCGTCATATGTAATCAAATAGAAAGAATGGAAAAATGCTCTTAAGTGTTGTTGGGGGTCCTCCTTGATTTGAAACTTAGAAAACTTGGGTAGCTCCCATTGAGGAGGATAAGATCAGATAGGGATAGATGGATGGATAGGTTTATTATAGATTTGATCATAAGATAAATAGTATGAGCCCTAGAGATAGATAACTCTAGGTTGGTCATTTTATCCATTAACATTTTGACCAAATCCATTGGAGGTTGGGAAGATCCATAATTAGATGGTAAATTTTGTTGAGGTTAGGTGGCAGCAATATATGGATAAGAGGTGTAAGGTTTAGAAGATACCACATATTGGTATATGGTCATTGGAGGTTGGGATGGTGCCATATATGGGTTGATGGGCACAAAATATCGGAGTAGAAGGTGCTATGTATCCTTATGGATTAGGAACATATTGGTAAGATTTCATGGGTATTTGTTGAAGGATTGATATGGGTTGATTTGGAGGTATGGATGGGTTGGTATATGGTTGGGGTTGAGTGATAACTCTCGTGCTAATAGGTGGAAGGGTATGAGGTATGGAAAGTGCCAAATTTTGAAGAGGAGTAGAAATTAGTGGGTTGGTGGTGATAAGAGGAATGGTGGAAAAAGGGGTAGAATATACCCCCATAGTGGATGAGGTATGGGTAAAAAGAGGTGAGGTTACTCCTTTGTTGGAGGTATTGGTTGATGTGGGGGATGTTTAGCTATTGGTTGTGATGTTGGATTTTGTTTGCATGGTGGTAGTGGATGGGATATTACTGGAAGAAGATGCTCGGGTGATCATAGGTTGGGTAGAGGTAACACCAACCATAAGAGGGGGATGCATAATATAAGGTGGATCCATGGGAGGAATTGAAGTAATAGGGGTATAGTGAGCAAAGGTGTTAAGGTAATGTTGGAGGGCCATAAGGTTGTTATCAAGGAAGGTATCAAAATCCACATCACCCTCAACAACTATCCAATGAATGGTAGGAGGAGGAGAAATATGAGGATAATTCTCAACATTGAAAGTATACTCCATGGAAGAAGAGGAGGAAGATGGTGTTTCTTAGTTGGTTTGATTCCTCAACTATTGTCTAGTAAAGACCATGTGAAGAATATAAAAGAAATGATGAAAAATCAAACTCAAACATAAAGAAAGCAAAAGGAAAATAATCTCAAAAAAATCAAAACATAAACTAAAGTGTGTTTAAAACTTAGGATTATTTTTAGATCCTTTTTGGCTTATTCCTTAAAAAGTGTGAAGAAGAAATTTGGTTTGTAGATCAAGTACTAAAGAGGAAATCTAAGGTTGGTTTTAGGTTGTGTTTAGGTGATAAATAAATCTATATTGAATGTTAGTATGTGGCTTGATATTGGGGCTTACCCCCTCACTTTTCATACCACAATAATAAGGGTGTCAGGTGTTTAGCCAAGGTATACTAAATTTTAGAGTTTATACTCAACCAGAACGCTATGTTGGTTCTCCCTTTGGTAATGACCTCCAAGTAAGATTGCTGAGAAATGGTAAGGTTTACCACTAGGTGATGAAATCCTAGTCAGGCCTTATATCAAGTTTGTTTTGATGTGTTGATTGATTATGTGGTTTGTTAAAGTGTGTGATAAAAAGAGTGAAACTATGATCAATTACTTTGCTTTTAAGTTACTAAATGAACTAAAATAAGCAATCAATCAATGTATGTAAAGTTTATTTTAAGACCAAAAGCAATTTTAGATTTCATTATATGAGCAAAGAATAAAGGAAGAAAGGGGTACCTAGATGATGTTAGGGCCCACTGGGTGTGCCAAAATGTTTCTCTTAATTTTTTCTCATTTCTTAATTTTAGAAGAAGATAAGAAACTAGTAATAAGGGTGTGGTGGAAATACGTATTTGTTGATGCACACGTGATCCAAACAAATGTAGAGAGATAATTTTTGTCTTGGAAGGAATACCTATAGATAAGAAAACACTAACAAAATGGGTTGTTAGTAAGATGGTTAGGTAGACTACCTAGCATGAGTTAGATCTAAGAAGCATAAGCTTGCTAGAATGTTGTTAATCCACTTTTGATAGAAATTAAGTTGAAAATGATAAAAGAAAGATGCTTGAATTAAATAGAAAAAAGTAACTAAAATGAAATACAATAAGTAGATTAATGTTTGATATAAAAAATGACTAAATATAGCGAAAGTGGGTCAATACTAGTGTTAAGGTAGATTAGGTTAGGTTCAAAAAATCAAGCAGGGGTTTGTGAATAGGTAGGAACACAAAAAATCAAATTTGGTTGAGGTAAAGGGGTCATAAATAACTTGTTGTTATTTCATGCCATAATGGCCATTGATGATTAGGCTAAACATTGATGGTTAAGTTGACCATTGCTGGTTGGGTAACTGTCGATGGTTTGGGGTGACTATTGATGATTATGATAACTATTGGTAGTTGACTATGGATTTTTATAGATACTCAAAAAAGAGTTTCAAAATGGTTTAATAATTAGGTAAGGGTATATTTGAGAGTTTGGTGAGAAATGGGAGGTTGGAAGATAGGTGAAAAAATGTCTGATCGGGAAGAGAGGTCTGAAACTAGAATAAGAAAATAGAAGTACAAATATACCCATTGATTATTAAATGGCTGATGGTCAATGGCTGGATTAATTTTGGTAGAGTAATGGTACTTTACCTCAAGAGCAATTTTAATAAAGGTTCAGATCTTTGTTTTTATTTTTAAATTACTATAAGAAGATTGGGTGGTTAGAGAGCTTGAATACTTCTGTGCAAGAATTCTTGTGATGATCATCTCACCTCCTACTCCCTTCCTTTTATAGACAAAGAGAGATGGAGGATAAAAGGTTGGTAGGTTGGGTTGATGATTTCAATGCTTATAAGTTAATTAGCACCATATAAGGAAAACATATTTAATTGTGCCTTGTTCACTCACACATAACTATTGATGTGTTAGGAGGGTGAGGACCTAACCATTGATGGTCAGGCTAACCATTGATGGTTAAGCTGACCATCAGTGATTGAGTGTCTTAGAGGCAAAGGGTCAAGGTATTTTAAAAGGGGTGGGTTAAGTTTTGTTAGTGAGTTATTGAGTTTAGTTATCTAAATAGCTAATCATTCCCATGGTTTGATAGGTTGGTAAATGAGCCGAGAAGGGTTAGGTGGTCTCTAAGGTATCACTAGGCATTTTGACATCTAGTATGGTTTTCTAATGTCTACAATAGGCTCTGAGTTCTAAGTGAAAACTCCTTAAAATCCATATGATTACCACCTATAGGTTGAAGTCTTTATTACCAAGCCTAAAATATGAAACTAGATCAAATGCTCTATAAGGTTAATAAAATACATTAAGACTATGAGAAAAGGGGCCTATTTAGGTGTATGTCCTATTGAGAAAACATAACCAAGTTCAAGAGGCTAGCTTAGAACTAGGCTTTAAAGGGTTTTAAAACCATCATATGCAATTGAGCCTCAAAATTCAAAGGGTCATATGGTTATCTTAAAGGAGTATTGATTTGGATTTAAGGAAAGGTCAACTAGGTCTTGAAATTGATAATGCAGCCTTCCTTCTACTTAGCTTATCTTGTGGTTAGGATCCATTGATAGTCACACACTAAGACTTCATTAGCTTAGAACTACAAATGATCGACCTCAAAATTTTAATATGATCTGTAATATGCCATGTAGGAGAGAACTCATAATAAGATGGTGGTTATAGCATAGAGATCATGTTGCCAAAGACAAAGAGTTTGAAGGAATTATTGAGCAAACTGACTCAAGCATGTAAAGTGATATGTGTTTACTTAGTCACTTTAGAGTGCATAACTAAAGTTAGTGGTAATGTTAATAAACATGTAAAGGGGAACCCCAAGATGATGATGACATATATATACGTCAATATCTCGCATGATGGTGTGATTAAATAAGAAAGTTGCTTGGTCTAGGTCAGATGCCCAAGACACACAAACTCCAATATATAATTGTGTAAGTGTTAGTAGTATAGTTTGGGAGGACAAGGCTAAAAGGCTATAGAAAGATATTGAGAATAGGTTACCTGATCCCAAATTATTTCACTATAGAGAGATAAAAGAGACTACATAGGTATCTAATACTAAATTTTTCAAGCACCTGTACTAGATAGTGATGGTTAAGGCAAACCTAAGAAAGAGGGGTTGAGATGGTGGTCTGTATAGATAAGGGCATATGCAAAAGGTAGAAATAAGAGGGAAAGGTATTATTTTGTGACCTTAAATCCATTAATGACTACTTATAGCTGACTCAGGGTCTTTAAGGTCAATTTAAGCCTATAAGACCTAAGGTCATCCTTGATCCTCAAGACCCCATCTCTAACTTAGTGACATATTTAATCCCCAAAAATATTTAAGGTCAAGATAAGGTGTATGATGATAATATAGGTCTTGAAGGAGGTGTTTAGAATACAATAATATAAGGAAATATTCATATTTTGTCTTGACACCCCTTTTGAGCTCTATTTCCCTAAGCAACCATATCGAGATGCCAAATCAGGAACTCATATATCACATGGAAAGGTGACTCATGCCTAGTTCTCTTAGGGGGAGTTGGGGACCCATGTGCACTAAAGATCAATGGAGGAAAGAATGAGATTCATGAGCCCATCTCTATGAACAATCCCTAAGATTATCAACCCACCTATAATTACTAAGAAGTGTTGTCATTGATGTCAAGGTGCATCTAGTGAAGATGCATGGTTGGTGGTCTTTGAGGTATGAACTTGTGTGTTTTACGTGACAAGGAAGACATGTAACAAGAGATAATTTAAATGAAAGAGATAATTTAAAGGAAACCTAATGTCTCTTTTACTAAGAGATAATTTAAAGTAAACCTATTGTATCTTATATTATTTGATGTTAAGGTTTATGTCAAGGTTCAGGTTAGCTTGAATTTGTCAGTGTTGTCACATAGAGGTATGATGGTCAAGTGAATATTGAAGCATAGTTATGAGGCTCTAGGTATTCTTGAGAACATTAGAGAATATTGATCATAAAGAGATTATTGTAGTGGTTTGAGAGTTTTGTCTTAAGAGTGTTCTTATTTTATCTCATTGAGGTAAACATGCTTGTGTACTAGTTATTGAGTATAAGGTGTATTGAGAAGCCTAGTCTAGACCTTGTGAGAAGGTCTACATATGTGAAGTTTGGTGAAGTAAGTAAGCATAATATTATTAGAGGACATTTGGAATTTTTTGATCATGCAAGTAAGTATACACTCTTTTATAAGTTTTTAAAGGTCAGTTGTCAAGTTTTAAGTGCTTAAAAATCCTAGACATGGCACTAGTCATGGAGTGTAAAGTCCTTGTGAGAAGGTATAAGTATGTTGAATTTATAATATAGATATAAAGAGGAATTAGAGGTTTCATGAGGTTTATTTAACATGTATTTGAGGCATTATATCACTCATGAGAGTCTCAAGGTGAGCCTACAGGGGTAGGACCTTTAGACCAAGTCTACATCTAGACCATTTCCAAACCCTACTTGGCCTAATGAGGCATGAAAATCAGTTTTATAGACAAGTTTGCATATGTGAGAATGAAAATATTTATGATACTTTGTTTAAATAATGTTTATAAATTTTGAGGTCATGGTTTTCAATAAAAGGCATGAAAAGTGGTTTTGAGGTCTCTTAAGTACACAAAATGAAGGCATACAAACCTAATAAAGGAATTTCAGGTGTTCATTGAAATACATAACCTTCAAATGAGAAAGTGAGATATTAAGGAGAGATGGGTAAAGGTAATATATAATAACTATAGGAATTGGTTTTGGATTTAAGGGGAAATCCTTTCTAAACAATAATTAACACCAAAACCTAGTTTAAATCTCTATAAAACCCTTAGATTTGACCAAGTCAAAGTAGGCAAATAGATAGAGGATGAAGTTTGAGACTCATGTTTAATGTATATGAATTTTTATATATAGTTTCTATCCCTAAATTATTTTAAACTGGTCATCCAAGTTAGCTAGTCACTAATAAGCCTAATGATGGAAATAATGAAAAACCCAGGTAGCAGTGAAGAGATGATTAGGAATGTGTTATCATGATAGAGTGATGGAACCAAGTGCATGGAGATGTTATTTGGGACTAGTGTTTCCTATTAATGTTTTTTTATAAATCTTTGAAGTTAGATATAGTGGTGAAAATGAAGAATCCAAAATGGCTTGTCTGACTTAGTGAGGTCTATGTGTAGTGAGGTCAACAAATTGGTTTATAAGACCAATAGTTTCCACTAGACCATATGATGATTATAATTAGATATGGTATATATATGTAATATTATCATATAATTGAATAATAAGTCTCTTAAATTGGTAATATAGGTGTTGAAGGTCATTGTCATAATGACTATACTTTAAGATAAATTGACAGTTCTGGATAAGCAAGTTTTAGTGATGAGTTTGAGGCTCTATGCCCTGAGTTAAAGTATATAATGCACATGGTTTTTTTTTTGTAATTTTATGTATTATACATGTTATTTATAATTTATTATATTTAGTGAAATTTTTTGAAATGTTGAATCCAAAATGGCTTATCTTGCTCTGGTTTGATTGTATGTAGTGAGGTCAAAAGATTGGTCTACAAGAATAATATTTGAAATTATACCTTGTGGTTTTTTATTTGAGAGTGGTTTAGAAATTTCAAAGGATATTTTTAAAGTATCAGTGGTCATGGGAAGTTTTCTTTTAGGATTTTTAATATCAAGTTGTTCATGACTGGGTTTTGGAGTGTTCTGGGAGTTCTAAGTAGGCTATTTGTAGAGAAGAGTTTGAGTCCTTTTGCCCTAAGTTTTGAATTATAAATAGCATGGTGATGTTGTTAAGGTCATGTAATTTTTTTTTCATATGATTTTTTTTCATGTTTATGTGAATAAATTGTGTACATACTTCAGTTTTGTTTGAAAAACTTTCTATAGGTTCACAAGCATAATTGTGAACAGTGCTATAGGGAGTGTTCATGAAGGAGATGGTGATAAGAAGTGTTATGGACCTTATAATAGGTTTATTTGGTTATATTTGATAAATTTATGAAGTTAAATTGTTCCTAAATAAATGGAAAGTGTTCCAAGAAAGGTAAAGTCTAACATGTCCTAAAGTATACCTAATGAAAGTAGGTTTCCATGAGACCTAAAAGTAAAATAAAGCCTAATTGAGTTATGCCAGGCCTAAAGGGACTTGAAGATAATTTTATTCATATTATTTATATGTTCTAAGACCTATTACATGGTATAAAAAATATTGTTAGGGTTAGTATCTGACTAAGAGACATATGAACAAGGAATGGTATGTATCTATACAAGGTAGTTTAAAACCTATGTATTCAAGAAGAGGATATGATAATCATATGGAACAAAATGAGAATAAGGAGGTATTATAGACAATAAAAGGAGTTTATATGATCTATAGTGAATATCTTAAATCATTTATGGATATAAGGATCAAGGTCATATGACCTAATCAATCTTGAAGAGACCTAGTTGAGTGAAGAGGCCTAGAAGGTAGTTTGAGAGGGATAAGAGTGTGAAGAGCTGAAGAAGGTGAAAATCATATATTATATGAGTAAAAATGTGTTTTAAAGGTGATAAATTTTTTTATGTGGTTGATTTGGTTCTGATTCATCTAGGGGTATGTGTCTCCTTTCAAGTTGGTACTTACTAAAGCCTAACTGAGTTGGTGCTTAGCTAGTTGCGGTTGGGACTCTATGTGGAGTTGGTGATTCACTAAATTGGGATATTTTGACTTATAAGATTATATTCCATTTTTAGGGATAAGTGAGTTTTATTCCTCTTGAGGGTTTCCCACATATATGATGTTTTTTTTATGTAATCTTGTTTCATACTTGTATAGTTGATTACTTATGCATTACTTGATCTATGTGTTGATGTGATGGTTGATGTATGCTAAGCAGGAATTGAAAACAAAATTTAAGATATTTATTCACCACCTCCCTCTCATTAAATTATATTCCAACATTTTTTAAATCAAAATAGGTCTGTTGAAGTAGGCCTAATAGCCTAAAGGAATCCTAAAAGTGAATATGGCTAGTTAACAAGCTCAAGGTGGTTTCTCTACTAGTAAGGCTGCATTCTTCAATGGGATCAATTATAATTTTTGGAGAAAAAAATGAGTAAATATCTAATGTTAATGGTCCATGACATATGGAATTTGTTTTTGGATAGATACACTCTACCTCTTCCACCATCAACTGATGCAATACGAAAGAAAGAAAGTGAGAGAAATTACAAGCCAATGAATGACATTCTATGTGGCCTATTAGAGGTAGAGTTTGTGAAGGTGATGAACTATGAGTCAGCCAAGGTGATATGGGACAAATTGAAGACTATATATGAAGAGACACAAAGGTCAAGATGGCCATGTTGTAGACCCTCCAAAGATAATTTAAAATTATGAAGATGAAACCATCAACATCTTACCTATTGAAGGTTGATGAAGTGGTCAATGTCATTAGAGGATTAGGAGGATTAGGATTAGGTCAAAGATTCTATAGTTATTTTAAATGTATTGATATCATTAACTCCTAATATTTATTTTAAGGTGTCTATTGTAGAATAGATGCATGATTTGGACAAGATAGAAATGGATGGGATTAATGGCATCTTGACTACTTATGAGATGAAAAAAAATGGACTCCCAAGAAGGAAGAAACATTCAAAGTTGAGAAGATGTCAAAATATAAGAATTTCAAGGATGAGGTATGTTTAGATGTTAATGATGATGAAATTATAGCCATGTTTGATAGGAAATTAAGGTTTGGATCTGGTAAGTACAAGGGTAAGTTACCTTTCAAATGTTTCAACTATGGTAATATTGGTCACCTTGCATCTAAGTTTCCTAACAAGGATAATAATGAACATGATGAAGAATATGATGAACATCATGGAGATGATAAGAATGTATATAAGCCTATTAAAAACAAGAAATATTTTAATAAGTAGAAGGTAAGAAATGGTCATTTATGAACAAGAGAAGTTTATATACCAAAGAAGATAATAACTCATCTAATGTAAGTGACAGAATCACATATGATAATGATGATGACAATAATGAACATGAACATGACAATAATGAAACCTTATTCATGGCTATAGAAATAGATAATGAGGGTTGCTCAAAATGGAAATACCTTATAGATGATGAAGAATCAAATGAAAACAAGGTTGAATTGAACCTTGAGGCAAAATTGGTGAGTGTTCTAGAGGAGTTGAAGTTCTAAATAAGGAAGAATAAAAAACTAAGATCATTAGTTAAGGAATATGAAGAGTATATTGGTTTTTTTGAAGAGAGACTAAGTAACACATCCAAGGACTATGATGAGATCATCAATTATATTGAAGCATATATGGAGACAATCACTGCTAGATTAAAATCTAAAGAAGAAGAATGCACTAGGTATGGAACTAAAATGAAATCCTTAAAATATAAGTTGGATAAAGCATCTATCATGTTTAAAACCTTTATGAAGTTTGAAAAGAGTACTGATGTTCTAGATACCATCTTGAGTAGTTAAAAGTTTGTAATTGATAAGATATGTCTTGGTTTTAAAGAATACCTAAAGGAGGCAACTCAAGTCAAGGAGAAGGATAATGAAGATAAGAATGTCAACATGAAAAGAGCAATTAGACATCCTAATGCAATGAGGTATGATAATTCAATCAATGGTTACTATTTTGCATGCAATAAATTTGGTCATAAAGTAAAAAAGTGTAGAAGACCCTCTAAAATGAATAAGAATGGAATTATGAAAGGTATCATTAGTTAAGAGGTATGAATGGGTTTGTTTGCTATAATTATCATAATTAAGCACACATTGAAATATTTTATCTTAATAGAGTTAGAAGTACATCAAGTCAAAAAAAGAGTGTTATACCCAACATCCCCCCTTTTCTTACAAAAGAAAAGGGGACCCACTTTTTTGGATTCTAGCCTTATTTGTTGAGTCTTATAATATACATTTGTGAAAATTATTGAGAAAGTCAATCCTTAATCTTCACACTTAAAATAATCTAACATGGTATTACGTATTTTATGGACTAACTCTATTAATACTTTTTTGGGAGTTTTAAACTATGCAGAGTTTTGGGGACTTAGTTTATTTATAGAAATTTATTCAAATAATTATTCATCAAGCCTTTTGTTTAGACATTTTATCTGAGAAGTTTGTTTTTTGGGGTTTTTATTTTGGGTTTTCTATCCAAAAAATTATTTGGCATTTGTGCACTGGGCCCTTTTTATTGAGACTTTTTGGGTCTTTCAAACTTTTATTCCAACTGGAATTAGGTCTTTGGGTTTTTTGCATTAGACATTTTGTTTGAAACAATTATCCTAAAGTGACTTATCTTTATTGGAAATTATATCTTCAAACTTTTTCTTTAGACATTTTGTCTAATGGAATTTTTGGTCTTTGGTTGTTTTTCACAAAACATTTTTTTTATGGATTATAAATTATTTATGTATACTTCAGACTTATTTTTTGGACATTTTGAATTAGGTATTCAAGATTTTTGTTTAAGTCTTTTGTAAAGATCAGTCCCAACACAAAGCTAAATTATTGACTCTTGAATGCCAAAAATATTTCTATACTTAACCAATAAAGCCAAAATAGTTCCTAATAATTTGTTAAAGCTACTCACCAACTAGAACTAATGAAATTTGAACTATGTAGAAATACAAAATAGGTGAATGTTGGGAATTTATAATGGATGAACTATAATTAAATACTAAAAGCTATATAGGTGATGTGTATCCATTGAATCCTTAATTAATTGCAAATGAACTTTCACTCGAGCTTGACTACTATCCTACAAGAAAAAAATTCCTAGCTACCTATGAGAGTACTAGAAGTAAAATCAATGATAAATAGGAGCAAGAATTGTTCACAAAACATGTAGAAAAGACTGTAAGCACCTCCAATTTCACGTAAATAATAATGGCATCTTCATCCAAGCCATTCAGGGGAGCAATTCCACCCTCAACATTTTTTATTAAGGATTCAACAAAATTTATGGATACAATTTTTGATGTCTCTAGTTTAGACAACAAGTATGCAAAATATTTGGAATTAGAAGATGTGGTTGATTCTATTGACATATTTTCACTGGATGGCAATGTATACGTTAGCTAAATTTTAGCCTACATATCAAACTTGCCTAAATGTAGTATAATGTCCTGAAGAACAAGCATAGAGCAAGGCTTGAATAAAGTTTCAGATGGAATGAGTGGTCCAATGGTATCACATTGATAATAAAGCCTTTAAAACACTTTAAGTTTGCTTAAAGTACATTCTAATTAATCTACAGAGTAAATATAAAGATATAAATACGTTTTCATAGTATTCAATAAAGTTAAGGTCATGGACAAGTCTGCATAAGCCTCAAAAAATCATTTAGAGCTTTAAGGGTTCAATAAAAAGTCCCTATCATAAGCCTAATTGAGCTAGACCATCACCAGAATGCCACACAGGAATAAATGAACCATCTTGTTTGAACATTTTCTAGCTTCACTCAAAAATCCTCACATAACCATTAGACTATGTGTGATCATTGTCTTTAGTTCCAAGAACATGCTCTACAAATTTCATGTCTATACAAGCTTGCTATCTTGAGATCTAAGCCTTCAAAGTTTAGCTTATTGAGTCTAACAAACTAGGTCATCCTGCAAGTTACATGAAAACACACTTACCAGCTTGTTTGATCAATTTTTTTTATATTCACTTAAGAAGCCCCTATGAGCTAAAGGATTATATTACCATGGAACTCTTTGTTCCTAGAGCATATTCTAAAATTTTTAAGTTTGCACGAGCTTCCTAGCTCAAGTTATGAGTGTTCAAAATTGGACCTACATCATAAAACATCCACACTAATGTCAAGTTTGAGCTCCATAAAATAGCCACTGAAGTTCAAATAATCAGTGACAGGTGCACAAACATCATGTAAAATACACAAGTCAATTTACTTTCACATTTTATAAATGAACTTAGAAAGATCCTAGAACCAATAGATCAAGTGGGCACAATTCATTTAGTATCAAGAACATCTCCTACAAATTTGGTGCTTCCATGCCCTTTTCACTTCTAGATCCAAGCCTTCAAAGTTGGTTAAAAAATAGGTGATGTCTACATAAATGTCAAAATTAATAAATAGCAAAAAATCATTATGGTTTAAATTTGATGGTTGTGTAGACATTAAATATGGTTAAATAGATGTCAACTGATAAGAGTACAAACATCAAATTTGAGCTCGTGAAGTAGCCATTTGATTTCAAATAATGGGTCCCATGAAAATTTGATAGCATGCATTTGATCATAAATTTAGATATAATGATAAGTAGAGGCCAAAGGGTCCATGAATCTCAAAATCAAATACATGCATGATAAGTGTCAATAGTGTCTTCAATTAGTAGAAGATCAATGGTCATTATTTATCTAGACAAGTAGGATCAAATGGAGCAAGATGGGTCAAGATGTCAATGATCTGAGCCAGGTTATGATAGCCAATGAACAAAGAGAAATCCCAAGACATTTTTGGTAAAAGTTGATAGGGTATTCTTTGACCCAAGGAAAATTAAATACAAAGGGACTAGAGCTTGAGCATGATCTAGATTGAACTTGTTAGACCAAGAATTGCTAGCAAAGCTTCATATATGTAAAATAGTTTCTTTAGGCCTAATATAGAGATCAAATATAGACTAGCAGTTGTGAATTAGGGTCAAGCAATTTTTAGGTTTCCATCAATATTATGACTATGTAAAAACCAATAATTGGATTGGTTTTCACCTATAAATGGGCCTATGTTTAATATTGGAGAAAATAAAGATGTAAATATGACCATAGAAATGTGTCTCATCTATCTTTAGGGTTGAATTTTCAATGAGAAGGTATTGGTGGCCACCCAAAGTAGATGTGGCATAATTATGTCAATTCTAAGACATAGTCCTCATCAGCAAATCAAATAGATAATGACATGGAGTTCTAAAAAGGACACTGGGTGAATGGATAAGGAACATTCAATTCTTTTACAAAATTGGTTCCTTATTGATAAGATCATGAGTTAACATCCTCAAACTTGTGCTAATACATCATAGTTCCCTCTTTCTATTTCTTTTTTCTATATATGTTCCATCTTCTATATTTTATCTCTCACTAACTCTCTAAAAATTTTAGATGAGAAATATCTAACATTTTTTCGAGAAACAAACTCTTATGCTTTAGCTATCTTAGTTTATGTCAATTTTTTTATTATAACACTTGTTGATTCAATAAATAATTAATTCCATCATTTTCTAAGCTAGATTGAAGTGTGTCCTATGAATTCATGTAATGTGGTTAAGTGAATGTATGTTCCTTTTCTATGTCTAAGTTATTCTCACCTTCATGAAATGCTTGGTAGCTCTCACAGGTCATCATAAGTGTAATTTATAGTTTGTTGTTTAGTTTTAAAATGGATATATGCCCTCATGCTAATTTGATAACTGATCAATGCCTTATTGTGAAATACTTTTATGGGACTGATTCCCTTTAGTCTTAAATGTGTCTCATCATGTGTTTTATGCAAAGTGTAAGTGTTCCAATTACTAGTTCATCACCTCATTTTTTATGCTTTCATGTATTGTTGTTACTCTCTCTTCCCTTTTCCAAGCAAGTGTTATATTATATCTAGTTTAGGTGATATATCCAAAAGGAAGTTAACCTTCTCTAGAGGTTTAATCTATGTTTAAGATACCCATAACCTAGGATCAGTCCCATGTTTGACTAAATTTGAGTAATAGGACTTGACAATCCCCTTCTCAGGTAGGGTGCAAATATAGAACACCAATAGTTTTGTCATGCCTAGTGGTTATAAGTTTCCTTGGCATAATTGAACTTTGAATATGGAGAAGAAGAAATTGCAAAAAAGAGGAGACATTTACCATCTTCAAAAGTTGAAGATCCTTTAAGTTGTAGAGTATAAAGCATCTTTTAGTTAGTGTTTTCATACCAAAGGTTACAACAATGTCATCAAGTAAAGGTATTCATTTTTAATTTATTGAGCTACCTTTTAATTCCTATGAAAAATTAAGATTAAATAAGACTAGAACTTACCCTCAAAATAAATTATCACCTCTTGGTCACCCTATTATTTTAGTCCAAGATATTGTCCCCAAAAGCCAAATCCCTTTTGTCCAAATTATGATCAGGAATCAAGTGTTTGTTCCATTCAATAGAGGTAGTCCCTTGAATTTATCCCAAAATAATGACATTCCTATGTCTACCTTAAAGAGTATCCCTTTCTTCTCAGGAGAAGGGGACATAACTACTACTATTGAGCATTTTTAGGATGTTTCCATCCTAGGTTCCATTCATAATGTTGTTCAAGATAATGTGGCTATTAGAATTATTATTGCCTCTTTCAAGGGTAAATCATTGAAATGGTATAAGAAAATCCCTTTGACCTCCATTGATACTTGGGATGAGTTAGGTGTATCCTTAGTCAGATAGTTTGAAGACAAGTTTGATCATCTATCTTTGGTTGAAGAACTAACTACCATACAAAGGTACCCCCATGAGTTCATGTTTGATTTTTATCTCAGATTCTAAAAGACATGGACTAGAATCCCTATATTGGTTAGACCATCCCTATAGTATGCATTTTTGTATTATCTTAAGGCCCTCAAATTTGATAATAGTGTCACGATACAATCCATGGGTAGTAATACTTTGCCAAATTCCTATGAACTTGCAATAAGAGTAGATAATAACTTAATACAAGATGGTAAGATTGTTCCAAGGAATTTAATAACCATATTCCCATAATTACAACCTATTACTCCTCTTCAAGTTCCTCAAATCCCATTAATAGCTCCTATTACATCTCTAAAATCCTAATTTGTATCCCCTTCTAATCAGGCTAGTGATATTAGAGATCTAAAAAGTATGCTATAAGCCTTTAGGAATGAGATTTTTTAACTCAAGAGATAATAGTACCAAGGTAGTCCTTATCAACAGTAAAAATAGAATTCTTATCAGTCCTTCAATAACCAAAGACCTCCTTATCAAGGTTTCAAAGACAATAGGCAACCTTACCAAAAATTTTCATATATTAACTTCAATATAGTCTTCATGTTTAATGTAAATCTCATTCCTAAAGGCTTATAGCATAATTCAAAAAAAGGAAAATCCCCCTAACTCAAACTAATTTGTATGCAAACCTTGTTATTAATATACCTTCCAGTTCAAAATATATTATTCCTCAAAACAACTTGATGTAAGATTTAGGTTGGCAGCCATTCAATCCAAATGACACTCAAAACCAAGCCTTAACATCATAGGATATTACTATGTCATAAATGACATAAGAAGAGTTCTCTCTTCAAGTAGGTCACTATTAAGACATGAATATGACATTCCAAGGAGAGGATCAACAAGTTACAAGGTATCGTAATGCTATTAATGTGAATTGGCAATTGGATGGTCATATTGCATTCAATCAAGTTGGTGAAAATAGTAACACAAATTTTCAAGTTGCAACTCTAACTAGAGCTAAGAAAAAAGTAGTTGAGGAATCTCAAGATTTGAGAAATGATTCTAGTGTTCTTAATTTTTTTCCCAAAGGTGTTAAGGATCAACCTAATATCCCTATAACAAAAAATAAGTAGAATGTTGAGGTAGGGAAGGTTCCCCAAATGCTTTTAATTAAAGAACAACTAGTGGTTCAAAAGTTACAGCCAAAGGCTAGTGGAGCCTCATTCAACATAATGTATCAAATGAATAGATAAAATTTTGGAATTATCATGTGTTATTTATTTTTTATTTTAGGGAAAAACTACATGCTCATTAAAGATATTTTATCTATCAAGGTGTCTAAAGAATCAATTGAGAAACAAGGAGCTGTCTTGGCCAATTTAAACTAGCCTACCAATCAAATTGATTAGTAGCTACATAACATGACAAAGGTGGAGAAAACCAATGTAAAATAAAATAGAACACTTCCCTTTTATCTCTCATTAATAGTTGGTGACTTCTTAGTCCATAATTGTATGGTGGATAGTGGAGCTAGTAACACTGTCATGCCCAAGTAAATTATAGACAAGCTAGGCCTTGTATATGAGACAAATACAAAAGGAGTATTAAAATTAGATGGGTAACCAAAAAAGATAGTAGGCATAATAAAGGGCCTAAATTTGACATTACATGATTTCCCTAATGTTACCATTCAACAAGATGATATAATGGTGGACTTACCTCCCTATTTTGCCATGTGTCTATCAAGGGACTTTACCTCAAATATTGGAGGATATTTTTCAACTAATTTGACCTATTTAATGTTAAAGACTAGGTATTATAATAAGGTAACAATACATTTTGAACCTATTACAATATTTCATTTAGAGCTATATATTCCAATTATGGTAAACACTAATTATGTTATCTCAAACAATGTACTAGAAAATAGTGAGGTGGAAACTGAGTCACCTCTAGATGGAGTTCCAAATATTTTCCTTGATGAATGGGTATATAATTTTCAATAACATGATCCCTAAAATTTAATTGAAGAATAAGGAATTGGTGTCTATTTCCTTCATGAAAATGATACACTAGTTCTAGTATTGATGAAAGATGATCAGTCTAGTGATGACCTGTGGCAACTATACTTTGATGGATCCAAGAACAAATGTTGCACTCAGGGTGGAATGATGTTAATTTATCTAACCAATTAAAGGTATTTACCTTCTCTCAATTTTAATTTTGGTTTTTCTAATAATTTTGTTAAATATTAAGCACTAGTGCATGGTTTGTAATGGGCAAGAAAGTTTGAAAGTCAATACCTTACAAGACATTGGCGATAGTGAGGTAGTAGTTCACCAAGTTAGAGGACTTAATGTATACAAGAACCCAATGCTTAGGTACTATAATTATAGATCATGGGACTTAATTTAAGACTTTCAAACTTTCAATATTTGTGATATATCAAGAAATAAGAACAAACATGCAGATAGGTTGGCTACTATTAGGGCACAATTCAGTATCCTAGATGACATAAAGAATGAAAAGATTCAATCACACATTAAGGTGATTGCAAGGCCTTCTATCCCAGATAACCATGATACTTGGTAATTATTTTAAGATGATATTTATATTTTTAGGTTCTTACAATAGGAAGTTGAATTCTTCTCAAAGAACCAAGATAAACACTTGCAGTAATATTGTGACTAGATTATGAAATTGAAGACAAATAAGTTGTTTAAAGGGTTGGTCACCCTTGAAAACATATTCTATAGAGATGATGAAATGAAAAACTATAAAATTTCATTGTCAAAAAAATAAGAACATTATACAAATGTGGACATTGCAACTAGTAAGAGCTTAAAGCTGGGAAACAGTTGCACATATTTAGAGAAGGAAACTTTTATTGGTTATGTTCAAGTTTTGTAGATGTCTTTACATGGTAGTACATTGACCGTAAAATATTTGATCCAAGTATAGATCAACATACCATTGAGTTATAGGATGGGACTAGGCTAGTCAGACAAATACAAAGGCCTATTAACCCAAAACTTAAACCTTTGATGAAAGCTGAGCTACACAAGCTCATTGAGTCAGCTATACTATTTCCTATTAAGCACTCAACTTAGGTGGGAAACCTTATTCTAGTATAGAAAAAAATGGTGAAATAATACTATGTGTTGACTCTCATGACTTAAACAAGGCCTCTCTTAAAGACCACTATCAATTTCCATTAATGAATCAAATTTTATAGTTAGTTGTAGGTTCAAAAATGTTCTCCTTATTGTATGGCTATAGTGGTTATAACCAAATTTTGGTCAAAAAAGAAGACCAAGTCAAAACATACTTCACCATAAAGTTAGGGACATTTAAAAATATAAATATGACTTTTGGTTTATCTAATGCTAAAGAAAATTTCTAGAAAGCTATAGACATGGAATTTCAAGGTCTCATTAAGAAGTTTATTCTTGTTTATCTAGATGACATCACAATGTTCTCTAATAGTGTAGATGAACATATGATTCACCTCGAATAAGTGTTTAAAAGGTGGTGGAAATTTGGGGTGTCTTTAAATCACAAAAATTACATATTTTCTATTTATATAGGTAGGCTTCTTAGACATGTGATTTCAAATAAGGTACAATCATAGATCCTGATAGGATAGAATCAATTCTTACACTTTACTTGCCTAAACACAAGAAAGCATTTTAAATATTTTTAGGCAATATCAATTTCATAAGAATATACATTTCAAAGTTTTCTACTTTAGCTAGGCCACTCACAACCATGCTAAATAAGGGTTAGAGTTTTAGCTGGTCTAAAGAATGAGTAAGAAGCTTTGAAGAAATCAAGAAATCTATAGCCAGTGTTCCTACACTCCAGAACCCTGATTTCAAAAAGGATTTCTTTTTGTAAACCTATGATAATATTGACACTATTTCAAGTATTCTCATGTAGCAAAATTAAAATACTTTGGATCAGCCAATAGCCTTTTTCATTCAAGGCATAGAAGAATATGAAACAATGTACTCTTTTGTTGAGAAGCATGTAATTTTAGTTATAAGGTCTCTTAAAAATTCTAGGTACTTATTGTCCAATAATAAGATACATTTGATGGTTGCACATCCAAGTGTCAAGTATTTTCTCTTGAACAAAGATATAAATGACAAGAGAGATGGTTAGATAACCAAGGTCATGAAATATGATGTTGAGATCATGGTCACAAAGTTGGTTAGAGGCAAAGGATTTTGTGAAAATCTAGCCCAAGACTTGTAAGAGGCCAATGGGTGGTTATGGTGTCAAATGATGAAAAAGTTGTGAATGATCACACCTAACTTTATAGCTAGTTCTAAGATATGGTAATATACTTACAAGATGGTGTTTATCCTTCTCATTTGATCCCTTAAAAGAGAAGATATTTTAGATTACAGTAAAATATTTTTCTTGTTAATAATGTGTTGTTCGAAAAGGATATAAATGGCATGTTATTAAGGTGCATAGAGCCAGGTTAAACATAGAAAATGCTTAAGAAATTTTGTGGTGGACATGGTGGAGGTCATTATTTATCAAGGATCACATCCCATAAGATCATGAGAGGTGGATATTACTAGCCAATTATATTTGGTAACTATCATGCATGGACTAGGAAGTGCAGACAATGTGCCATGTTTGTTGGAAAGGTAAATCTTACAACCTCACCTCTCTAACCAATTTTAGTGAATAAATTTTTTTCCAATGAGGATTGGACTTTATTGGTCTCATTAACCCCCCTTTAAGCTCATAACATAAATGGATCTTAATTACCACAGATTATTTTACTAGATGGATAAAGGTAGTGGCATTGAAAGAAGCTAATGAGACCAATGTTTTGGACTTCTATGAAGTTTTCTTACCATATTTAGAATCCATTCAACCATCATTTATGACAATTCTATAGATTTTGAAGGGCCTAAGATCATCCAATGGACATTTCAACATAGTAATTTTCTCGGTACCTCATCAAACTATTACCCATAAGGCAATGGCCTTGTTGAGTCCACTAACAAGAATTTGTTGAAAATAATTAGAAGGACTATTGAAGACAATCAAAGTTCATGGCATTTCAAATTGAAGTCAACTCTATGGGCTGATAGGATTACCTATAAAAGGTCAATAGCCAATTGTCTATACAAGTTAGTATATGGTAAGGAAACAAGAATGCCTATTTATCTTGAATTCCCTACTTTGGAACTAATGCATCAACTTGAAGGCACCCAAATTTTGATTATAATACCATTGACTATGAGACCAATTAGCTTCATGAATTCCTGAGAGAAGTTAATAAATGCCCAAAATTTATTGGGATTCCTGATTGAAGTTAATAAACACATTGACTAGCTTACTTGGGCATTTATTAACTTCACTTAGGAATCCCCCATGAGCCAAAGGATTATAATACCATGGAGAAATTCATTCCTAGATCATATGCTAAAAATTTCAAGTCCACATGAGCTTCCTAGCTCAAGTTATGAGTATTCAAAGTTAGACCTACAACATAAGACATTCATACTAACATCAAGTTAGAGATCTATAAAATAGACATTGAGGTTCAAATAATCAATGATAGGCATGCAAACATCATGAAAAACACATAGGTGAGTTTAATTTCACACTTTAAAAACTCACTTAGAAAGATCCCAAAACTAGTGGATCAAGTGGGCATACTTATTTTAGTATCAATAATATCTCCTACAAATTTGGTGCCTCCATTCCCTTTTTGATTCTATATCTAGGCCTTCAAAGTTTGTCAAAAAATGGGTGACATCTGTGCTAATGTCAAACATAAGACATAAAAAAAATATGTTTTGGTTTAAATTTGATAGTCATGCATACATCAAATATGATTGTGAAGACGTCAAATGACAGGAGTGAAAATGTCAAATTTGAACTTGTGAAGTAGCCATTTAATTTCAAACAATGGGTCCCAAGTAGATCTAACAACACACATTCAATCATACATTCAGATCTAATGATGAGTGGAGGTCAAAGAGGTCAACAAATCTCAAAATCAAATGTGTGCATGACAAGTGTCAATAACACATTCAACTAGTAGAAGATCAATGATCAACATTCATCTAGACAAGCAGGATCTAATGGAGCAAGATGGGTCTACATGTTAATGATTTGAGTCAGGATATGATAGCCAACAAATAAAGGGAAACCATAGGACAATGTCAATGGTAGTTGATAGGGAATTATTCAACCTGGGGTAAAGTAAATACAAAATGACCAAATTTTAAGAATGATCCAGGTTGAACCATTGAGACCAAGGATTGCCAATGGAGCTCCATATAGGTAAAATAGGTCTTTTGCACCTAATATAGAGATCAAAGATAGAATAACAGTTGTGAAACAAGGTCAAATAGTTTATAAGTTTCCATGGATATTATGATTATATGAAAACCATTAATTGGATTGGTTTTCACCTATAAATAAACCTATGTTCAATATTGGAGCAAATATAGACGTAAAGGTGACCATAGAGAGGTGTCTCACCTATCCTTAGGGTCACATTTTCAATGAGTAGGTACCGATGGCCACCCAAATCATATGTGGCATAGTTCTGTTAATTCTAATACATAGTCCTCATTAGTAGATAGAATAGATAATGACATGGAGTTCCAAGAAGGACATTAGGTGAATGGATAAGGATAATGAGCATTCAATTATTTTACATAACTAGTTCTTTATTGATAAGATCATGAGTTAACATCCTTGAACTTGTGCTAATACTTCACTGTCTCTTCCTTTTATATATATATGTTCCATCTTCTTCCACATTTTGGCTTTTACTAACTCTCCAGAAGTTTTAGATAAGAAATATCTGACATTTTTTTATAGAAATAGACTCTTATGCTTTGGCTTACTTAAGCTATGCCAAATTTTATCTTGTAACACCTTTTGATGCAATAAAAACTAAATTCCATCATTTTGCAAGCTAGATTGATGTGTGTCCTATAAATTCATGTATTATGGTTAAGTGGATGTATGTTCCTTATCTATATTTAAGTTTTTCTCACCTTCATGAAATACTTGGTATCTCTCATAGGTCATCATAAGTGCAATTTACAATTTATTGTTTAGTCTGAAAGTGGACATATACCCTCTCATGCTAATTTGATAACTAATAAATGCCTTATTATGAAATAATTATGTGGGAATGATTCCTTTGGGTCTTGAATGTGTCTCATAGTGTGTCTTGTGAAAATTATAAGTGTTATAATTAATGGTGCATTACCTCATTTTTGGTTTGATTTTATGTATTATTGTTACTCTCTCCCCCCTTTTACAAGAGAGTATTAGATTAGATCTAGTTTAGGTGATAGATCAAGAAGGAAGCTAACCTTCTCCATAGGTTTGATCTAAGTTTAAGATACCCACAAGATAGGTTCAGTCCCATGTTGGACTAAATTTGAGTAAGAGGACCTAAATAATCCCCTTCTTAGGTAGGGTGCAAATCTAGAACACCAACATTATCTCCTTTCAAGTGATTATTCATCAAGGATTTGATATCAATTAAAATAAAAGGATTGCATTTCATTGCTACCAAGACCAAGGTGATTCCATGCACCAACCTATTTCAAGATTTTTTATTCATAGGCAAAGTCATACAAGACACTTTTGTACATCATATTAGCAACCTGATGGTCATAGTATGCATCACAAGAAAAAAATTTCAAATGTATTTATCACTACCAAGAATAGATGCTTATTTCAACAAGCACAAATTAGTTCAGTGGAATCAAGATAATAAAATATAAAAGGTATTGTATTAATGGCTCCTTCCTAATGAAACCATCACTTTCAAGGGTAAGAATCCCAAGAATCCCACTCCTATCAATAAGTTTAGGATGGGAATGCATATTGTCATGGCACTTCTCAATAAGCTCTATAATATGCCTAGTGTCTACTTCCTCAATTTAGATTGGGTACTGATGTTACACATGATGCTAACTAATTATGCCATATTTGCATTGGGAGAGATTGTTAGTTTACATTTGAGAGAGCATGCCATTCACAAGGACAGGCAGTCCACTCTGATAGGCCACTTTTATATGATGTTGTATCTATTTGAGGATATCATAGGAATAATATACAAAGTTCTTGGTGAGCTATGGATCCTAGCCACCAACTATATAAAAGATAAAATTTGTGATCACTTATAGTTTTTACACATTTATGCTTACACTAAGAATATGGTAAGGATTATTGAGGATGCTTATCCTCAAATTTGGCAAGCAATCGATGGGTTTCTAATGCCTAGGATCAGGGCTAGCATTATGAAGATGTTGTCTATAAGGGGTGATTATTTTTTATATCTAGATTACATTGTTATCAAGATCTAGGGACATAAGGTTCATCCTCTGTCTTCAAAAGTATGTACTAGATAAATTGGCTAAGAAATAAATTACTTTCCAATTATGGTGGACCATAGATGAGGACCTAACCAAGAGAAAAAGATCACATTATTTAGCCACCATATGGTCATTGGTAGAATGGTATATACAATGAGAAAACACTTTAGAGATGTCAGTGGAAAAAGGAAGAGCTATCATTTTCCCATAGTACCACATAGGGATTAGGATCCTCATGGAGCCATCCAAAATCAAATATAAGACCTTAGCATCCCTTACCAATATGAGCATTATGCTTATGAATTTCTATTCATGAATGCACAAAATGATGAGGATGTCTTGGAAAGAGCCAGGGTTACTAGTTTGAAGGAGGATCACTTAAGGGTGATCCAATAGGAACCTTCAATTTTTGTGAAGTAATTAGATGGATGAATGCTAGTCTGTGTAGGGTGGACACAGTCAAATTTTTTGAAGGGCCATATGGAAGATAAATCAAAGGAGCAAAGAGATCCATCATAGGGACTCCCTTTTAAGTTGAAGGCTATTAAAAAATAACTAAGGGTGAGTAAACCTGACCCTAGGGGATCACCAAGAGACCCCATCAATATAGATTCCTCTAATGAGGAAGAGTAAAGACTAGAATATCTAGTTATTAGTGAAATTAAAATACCTATAGCTATCCCCCAGGGATAAGATTCTACATCTTCAAGGGTAGCCATAGATGAAGAAACTATCTCACTCTAGTAAGCTACCTCCTCATATGCAAAGACTACCATTTTATATAAGAGGAAGCCTAGGACTCCCAATGACATTCCTAAAATAGAAAAATCTTAAAACTTTCTCATAATGCCCTAAAAAATAAAATTAGAAGAAGAATAAGAAGATTTTGATGAAGAAATTGAGTTAGAGAAAGCCAAGGCTTTGAGCCTTGAAGCTGATAAAGGGAAAACACCAGCTATGGAGGACACCATAGGTACTTAGGTTCTAAAGACCACTTATTTGCTCTCAACTTATTTTCCATTTTTTGGTTTTGTCTCTATTTCATCTATTTTAAAAACTCTAAAGGTGGAAGTTCCCAATTCTACCTTTGATGATATATTTATCTCTTCCTCTTTCTTAAATTTCCCTTTACTCACCCCAAAGGTTGATAAAGATGATTTAATAATTGATTTTCCATCTTTTACCACCACCATTCATCCATTTTCCACCCCCATTCCATCCACATCCATCATGCCTACCACTAATATTCCTTATGGCACTGCCACTATCAAATCATTAAAAAGGAAAAGGGCATCCAAAAAGGTGGAAACTACCATGGCCATTCTTTAGTTCCATGTCCAATCCACCCAAATCACACTCCCCATGACATCCACCACTCCATCATAAGATAACATTATCATTAGTTTAGGTAGGGGTAAGAAATTAAAGACCCAAAAGGTCATAGTCCATCCACTCCCATAATTTGGAGGATTGTATTGGTCTAAGATTATCTTTCCTTCTTTGACTAACATCATTTCCAAAGTAACCAAGGAGAAGCAGATAGTTGAGGAGGTTGAAGAAGCTATTGTGGTCAAAACCTCAAAGGAGATAGAAATTAATCAATTGACAATTCCTCCATGGGCCATAGACTTAAGGGCCAAGACTTCACAAATTCTTAGCTTCAAAATCACTGAGCTCCCTTTTATTACAACTTTGTTCAAAAAATCATCTAGAATGATTTAGATGGTGAGGAAGAGGAAACTCAAAGATGATGATGGAAGAGTATTGATCTTTTAGGAAAGGCAAGAGGTCTTCTCCTTGACCAAAAGATAGAATAAATAATTAGGGTAATCCCCCTATACTGAAGACTTTATATCTCTTATCAAGGCATAAAAGGATGCCATGGTGGTAATCCATGAGGGCACATAGATGGGTAGATAAGAGATAGAGGTTGAGTTGAAGAAATTCAAAGAACAACATAAGACTATGCACATACTAATGGGAATTGAAGCTGAGGTTCAAGAGGTAGCATTGAAATTTTCTAATTCTTTGGAAGCATTATAATTCATGTGGGTTTAATTTTCCACACATGTTACCAAAACTCATGAATTATTTAATAATTTGAAGGTTGATGGCAATAAATTGAATATTTTTATTGTTTATACAAGAAATAAGGCTTATAGCCACTTAAATCTCATGACACTGCTAGAGGCATCTAATTCCATTAACCTAGTGGTCATTAGGATGGAAAAGGCTAGGGAGTGGTTGATAGTTGTTGGGGATTTTCTCCCTAAGTATCAAGAATATGAGACCCTCATCTTCAAATTTTGAGTTATTTAAAATTATCCAAGGTAAAAGAAACTATAGGTAAGTTGATCAGTAAGATTAAATTTGATTAACTTGTTTAGGAGGCCTCAGATAATTTCAATCAAAGTCTAAATGGGTTACTATTGGAAGACACATAGGTTGAATTAAGATTTTATAGAAAGAATGGCACTAAAGTTGAGATATTTAAGATCAAATTCTAAGTGACCAAATAGAGCATGTAAAGATACTGGGCCAAGTCATTAGAGTACACATACTACCTCTATTTAATTTGGAGATCATTTGATAGTAGCATAATGTTTCCCATAAGTGATGGTAAGAAATAAAAGTAAAGAAGAAGTATTCTCAAGTGGATACTTCTAGTTTCACATTAACAACAATAGTTTCCACATCGACAACCACAACCATAATGCTGACTAAGGTCCATATATCCATACAGACATCAACACCACCTTGAAAGGCTAAGATTTCTTACATGAACATTCTTTAAAAGCATATATTTTATATATTTAAAGTTTTATTATAAGTTTTAAAATATATTGTAAATTTACCTAATCCATTTTTTGTACACATGCACATGTTGCATGGTTTTTGTAAAGGCTAACTTAGACTATTAACAATGGTAAGATAAAGTCTATATAGTTTTAACTGTAGTTAGAAATCAAGTTATAACTATGACATGTAATGAATTTTTCATGAACTTAGAAGATGATGTGACCCCTTTCCCAAGTCTATTTAAATAATTATAATCCACAGTTTAGATTCATCAGAGAATTTTCAATATATAGGAGCAAAGAAATTTTGGTTGTCCACTCATGTGTTTATGTATTTTATTTCCACTATTTATGTAATTAGGTTTTATTTCTTTAGTTGAATGATTCTATAACTCTTAGTGTGAAAAATATGTGAATGGGTTCATTATTATCTTGATTGATATACTAGTCTTAGATGTTCAACAACTATTGAAGGATTGGTAAATTACATTGATTATTGAAAATTAAGTTAATTGATTCATAAATTATAAGTGTGTAGAAGTTATTCCATTTGATATAGTTTTTTTTGTGTGTGTAATAACTATCTTAGATACCTCATTAAGCATGAGCCATAATATCTTGATTAAAGGTGTACAATAGCTCTTCTAAAAGGATAAACATTTGATTGAGGCCCATGAGTTTCCTATATCAACATTACCCTAAACTTCTTAACCATGTCTGACTATGTATGCACAACAGCTACTAGAAACAAACATAGGTTTTGAAATAACTTGTCCACTTAGAAACTAGCTAAGGAAGTGATTCTTGAAGTCCACATAACCTCTCTTTTTTGCCTTACCTGTTCCTCCTTTTTCAATTTATTTTGAGACATGCCCACTCTAGATTAGTAACCATCCACTCAACTTATATATATATATATATATATATATATATATATATATATATTACTTCCTTTTTAAGAGACCACCCCTCCATCCAAAAACCTTGTCAACAACCTACATGCCCTACCTATTATTCCATCAACTAGTTGTTATGACTGCATACCTACAACTCATGCCTTTGAGTGGAGTTCACCTCCATTGAGATCTTAAAACGTTAAAGGCTACCTCATTATGAGACTAGTGTTCTTAAAAATGTCATCAACATACTTTTTTTAGTGATAGGAGGGTGAGTACCTTTGATAAAAGAGGTTAGTCTCTACATAGAGTTGTACTAGAGTCACCTAAGAAAGTGATCAGATCTAATTCTTAGGCTAGTTTTCTAATCTCACCCTTGTCAAATCATAGGAGACCTAGAATTGTACCAATAGTCCCTAATAGACCTAGAATCCCTTCTCTAGTAAGGAAACCTTTATATAATAAACATACAATGACTCAACCACCCTAGTTATTTAGATCTATTATTGTCATCCTAGGAGATGTGCATGATTTACCTAGAAATTCTAAAAAGTATCTACCATCTTTATCTCCTTCAATAGCAATGGTAGTTGAGGAACATATCAAATATTTTAAAGTTGATTTAAGGTTAATGAATGTTATTAATGAGGATGTTTCATGAATATTATTTATTTTTACACTAATAGATGCCACTTATGATTAGTATTTGAATCTAATAGAAAATTTCATCACTTCTTAGGATGCAAGTCAATTATATTTTCTTTCACAATTTGGATAGACTACCAATCCCAATTTGATATATTATCACTTCATCAACATGAATAGGGAGCCTAATTAACCAATCAATACTATTAATGCAAGGTTTCAAAATATGTACATGTGGTCAAGCCCAAGGTATAAACCAAAAGTAGAATTAGCACTTGAGATGTACAAGAATTCTCTTGACCTGATTATTGCTATGTTCTTGAGAAGAGAAGGTACTACCAATAACTTAGCCTTATCATATGAAAAGGCCATCAACATTGATATGCAAATCAATCCCTAGGTACCTAAAATACCTAACATTAACAATGGTTTTTCAACATTAAATCTGGTCCCACATGTAAAGTAGAACATTCTTACATTTAATCAGAACTAACTATACATGCTACCTCCTCTAATATAGGAAACATAGATGAATTATAGTTTTTTAAACATCTGTGAACAAGGCAATGGTTAACAATAGAATCAACCATTGGCCACCTCTTCTACTACTATTCTAGAGGGCATTGAATCTACAAAGGTAGATCTAGATTCTATTTAAAAGATGGTTTAAAATCTAAGCAATGACTTTTTAGGCATGTAAATGAAGATGGGATATGATAATTCCCCAAGTGGTAATTAGAATTTTGGATTCTAGAGATACAAAAAACCATGTAACAGGCTTACAAACAACATGGAATAGCATAACAAACTTCCAAAGATTAACATGGTAGAAATAATTCTACCCAATTGGTGAAAAATACATAATACTTCTTAGCATGGTGAGCTTGACTATGTTAAATTTTGTGTAGCATTTGAAATATTTCAAAAGATAAGCGGTAAGATAGGGCCAAATTCATATTCCACTAGAATTTAACTAGGATCCTAATTCTTCAAGCACTATCATGTTCTTTGAGACTCATAAGTTTCCATTTCCAAGCAAAGATGAAAACATACTAGAGGATAACACTAATGAGGTTCATGATTTCTAGAAGTTCCATAAAGGTGGGTACAATATAAGGAATAAGTAGCTATTCATAATGTCTATTCCTTCAAATAACATAGCCATTCCACCCAATCGTAAAGCTAACAACAATCCACCTCCACCAAGGGGAATGATCAACCTTAGAAAAAGGAAGAATCAAGAAAAAGAGGATAAATTATTGTTTAAGACATGAATAAAATCAAAAAAAATATTGCTCTTCATGAGTTAGCTCAATTTATTGAATAAAAGGAGCTACTATGGAAGTATATTACTAGGAAGAGACCTATGGAAAAAATCAAAGCATCTATAGATAAAGAAAAAGTTGTTAACACCAACATCATCTATAAAAGCAAGATAGAAGCTCCACCCTTTTTGTTGACTATTAGATCATTTGGTAAGAATATTCATAATTGTTTAGTTGATTCTGGATCCTCAATAATTGTTATGCCTACTTCCATATGTCAAAATTTTGGTCTATCTCTAAGCCCTTACAACTGGATAAAATAGTGGTACCAGTAGTTTAAGAATTGATGAATGTATGTATTTAATTAGTATCTAAACCACAAGTCCAGATGACCATTGACATCCTTTTAGTGGATATATCTAAAGGATACCAATTTTTGTTGAGTAGGGACTAGTCCAAAATGCTCAATGGATATATTTCTACATACTTCTCTCACATTTGGCTACCATGGAGAGGCATTTAAAATAAAATTTATATCAATATGGAATTGAGGATGAAATATCGTATTACAAAATATAATGTCAAGAGTGAGGAGGTAAAGTATGAATCTCCTAGCCTTGGTATTTACACTTTTACTATGTGGAATCAAGTATAAGAGATAGAGTCTAAAGGTTTCAATTAGCTATGGAATTTACACTTTGATGGTGGTAGATCCAAGCAAGGATCAAGAATTGGAATCAAACTGATTGATCGATAGGGGAATAAGTTCTTGGCAGCATATAAATTGTAATTCCTCTGCACTAATAGTAAGGCTGACTATGAAGTATTAATTCTAGGCTTATAATTTTCACTCAAAAATAATGTAAAGCAAGTGTTAGTATTAAGTAGTTCATAATTGGTAGTCAACCTGATCAAAAATAAATATCAGTGCAAACTATCTTATTTGAGAAGGTAAAAACACAAAGCATGAAACCTAATTGAGAGATTTGAAGCTTTCAACATAATAGCCATTCCTAGAGAGAAAAATCAAGTTGTAGATTCACTAATTAATGTTGTTGCTAATTTTAAGCCTTTCTAAGAATCTAAGGTAAAGTTATTCTCTATTGAATTAGTACACTGTCCTTCTATTCATAATAATATAGAAAATTTCTAAGTCTTTGAGGATGATCAATAGATTATTTAGTTTCTAACTAATTTAGGAGAATTTGAGTCCCAAATCATTGATGATAAGGAACTTAATCATCTTTATCAAGAAGAGTCAAACAAGGAATATTTTCTCTAGCTCAAAGAAAATCATATTCTAGCTAGGTTGGTATCCTTATAAATACTATTTGACATAGATCCTCAAGATTAACATATTAAACAACCCAAGGTCAACTAATTTGACTTCAAAAGAGAAAATTTAAGAGATGAACATAGCCTGTGGTGTGTTAACATTAACCTTAGTTGTATCCTAGAGGAAATACATTGAGTGAAGGATTTAATCACTTGATACAAAGATGTCATTACTTGGAATTATGAAGATTTGAATTTTTATGAACCTCAGGTCATCACTCATACAATTCCTCTAAAAATTGACCATAATCCATTCAGACATAGACAAATACCAATGAATCTTATCCTGGAGCCTCTCATTCAAAGATAAGTGGAGAAGTTACTAAGTGTAAGACTAGTCTTCCCAAACAGACATTCTACTTGGGTGGCCAACTTGGTCCCAATAAAAAATAAGAATGATGAGATCAGATTATGTGTTGATTTTAGGAACTTGAACAAAGATTTTGAAAAGGACAACTATCCCCTACCTTCTTTAGATGAGGTGATATAGATAGTAAGTGGTTCTCAAATGATGTCCTTCTTGGATGGATTTTAGGGCTATAATCAAGTATTGGTATAATTGAAGGATAGGATGAAGACTGAATTTACTACAATGTGGGGAACTTATGAATATAAGAGGGTTCTATTTGGCCTAATCAACAAAGGAGCCATCTTTCAATGCACTATGGATCATGCATTCAAAGAATTAATAGGTAAATTCATAATCATCTATATGGATGATCTTAATGTTTTTTCAAAGGATAAGAATAACCATGTAGGCCACCTCTAGTCAACCTTTGAGAGATGTAGAAGGTTTGGCATCTCATTAAACCCAAAGAAGAGTATATTTAGAGTGATTGAAGGTAAACTCTTAGGACACATCATCACCAAAGATGGGATCATCATTAATCTAGATAGGATTCAAGGAATTTATAAAATTTCACCACCAAATAACAAGAAGGATCTCAAATCATTATTTGGAAAGATTAACTTTGTAAGGAAGTTCATCTCAGGATTTGCAAAGATTATTAAACCCTTGAATGAAATGCTCAAGTTATGCACTAAAATAGAATGGACAGTTGAGGGCCAAAAGTCTTTTCAAGACATTAAAGATGCAATACCTTAGGCCCTAGTGCTAATTTTTCCACATTTCATGAAGGATTTTTACTTATTCTCATTTGCTTTAGAACATACAATTGTTGATATTGTAAAAGAGAAGAAATATGAGACTAAGCATATAATTGTGTTTATGAGCACAAATTTAAAATATGCAAAACTTAGGTACTCCATGATTTATAAGTAAATTTTTTCTCTTGTTAAAGCAGTGAATAAATTTCAACACTACATCTTGAGGAATAAGATTATTTCCATCATGCCTAATCCTCCTGTTAAGATCACCATATCATAGAATGAATTGAGAGCATGTAGAGGAAAATGGATGGCAAAGCTATAGGAATTTGACATAAAAATCAAGACTGCAAAGATCATTTTTGGTCAAGGCATTATTTAGCTCATGAATGGACTTGATCCATGTATTACAGTTAAAGAGGTATGTGAAGATCAGGTATCTAAAGGAGAATGGTATAATGATATAATATAATACTTACTTATAGGTACTTGTTCCCCATAACTCAATAGATAGCAAAGGAGAGATTTGAGACTCAAAGATGCTCATTACATGATCAAGAAAGGGGTTCTTTATATAAGAAACCATAAATATATCTATTTCAGGTGTGTATCTACAAAGGAAGCTAAAGAGATTATGGAAAACTTACATCAAAAAATAGGTAGTGGTCATCATTTTAGAAATACCACCCCCCATAAGATCTTAAGAATGGGCTACTACTAGCCAAAAAATTTCAAATATTCTCATGCTTATGCGATAACATGCCATGAATTCTAAGATTTAGCTAAGAGGGACGTACATGCAATAATGCCCTTACAACCTATTATTGAAGCAAGGTCATTTTCCCAATGGGGTTTAGACTTCATTAGTGTCAATAACCCAAATTCCTTAGTGTGACATAAATTTTTACCCACTGATATAGATTATTACACTAAATGGACTGAGGCCATAGCCACAAATAATTATAAAGCACAAGATGTGATTCACTTCTTGGAAGAACAAATCACAACTAGATTTGGCACCCCATTTCTCTAGTTTGAGACAATGGACTAACATTCATATCTACTAAATTCACTGAGTGGGCACATGATAATCAAATCACTATTAGGTCATCTTCTAACCATTAACCTTAAGGAAATAGACTAGTATAATTAGTTAACAATAAATTAATAAATTCATTTATTAAATGAATTGGGGATAAGATTAGGGACTATCACAATCTATTAAAATATGATCTTTGCACAAAATGAACAAGATACATGTAAGCCCTTAAATATTCACCCTATTTATTGGTGTATGGATGCAAGCCAATATTCCCAATCATGCTAAAACTAAAAACTGATTAGTTCATGTAGGATTACATGGAACCTAATGATAAAGTAGAGTCTTGATTATTGGATATAATAGAAATGGAAGATTTAAGGATTAAAGCCTTACAGACCTTTAACAAGCATCAGAGCATAATTAAGAGATGGTTTGATAAGAGAGCAAAGGTCAAAGCATTTAAGATCTAAGATCTAGTGATTTTTTGGGATAACACCCATGAAAAAAAAGGACAACACGATAAATTTTCCCCTCTATGGATTGAACCATATCATATTTCAAAGATCCTAGGCAATAATGCATTCCATCTAAAGGACCTCTAGGGAAATGAACTCACATACCCAATCAATAAATAGTTTATGAAGCACTACTTCATGGATGTACCACCTAAAGGTAACATTGACTGATGAAAACATATGGTAGAGGTAGGATTAACCTTAATTTGCTACTTTTTTATGTTAGATTTCCTACTTTCTTAGATTAATTTCGTGCTTTCCTAGGATATATTTATTACTTTCTAGATTAGTTGTTGTTTCCCGTAGAAATCTAAATTGTGTTCATTTTGATTTAACCAAGCTAAAATTCAAACTAACTAAGATCTTATCTTATGCTTAAATAAACTTTTAAAAAAGGGGGAAAATTGCAAAAAGAGTTACAACTTGGGACCTGTTCACAAATTGGGTATATTTATATGTTTAGATTCTTCAAGATGAAGGTAGGTAATCAAGAACCAATCTAGATTATGTCACAATTGAATACTTTTACCAGGTATGTGGAAGTCACTCTCAAATTACTTCATATGAATTTAGAAAATTTTATTATTCCATTGGATCAATCACACTTATTACATTAAACACTTTTTGGAAGTGATAATTATTGGTACAAATGTAGCTGGTAGGGATTTTCTATTAATGATTTGTTTTATAACCATACTAGCTCACTGGGGTTCCAACTTTCCTCTTTTCATTCAAATAAAATAAAAATAAAATAAAATAACTAATGAGTTTAAAAGAGAAATCAAGCCAAGAGAATATCTAAAGAAAATCAAAATGCTTACATGATGAAATAAGGTCAATGTACCATGCATAATGATTAAGAAAATAAAGGAAAGGGAAGAGAAGAAACCCAAGTTATCTTTATAAGGAATATGAACACTTGGATAGCAACAAATCAATGCCTAAACTTCCATTGATTTTAATAATCTTTAACATAAATAAGAATAAAACATACAGATTCATCAAGCCTTTGAAAAACTCATCACAACAAGGGTTAAATGAACTTCACTTTCAACAAACATACCCAATGATAAGAAGGCAAGTATGTTGTGTGAATCTGTTTAGGATTTTATTTCATATTTCTAATTTTAATATTTTTCTATGGCATGGATCATATTTGATTTGAGATTATTGACCAAAGTTCTAGGTTCTTGAATACTTGGGATTATTCCCCCTATAAGTCATTTATTGTACCCAACATCCCCACTTTTCTTACAAAAGAAAACGAGACCCATTTTTTTGGATTATGACCTTATTTGTTGAGTCTTATGATATATATTTGTGCAAATTCTTGAGCATGTTGATCCATTATCTTCATACTATTTCTCTAAGTTTTTACTAATTACATTCAGAAGAAAGAAAAAACTAAGGTTAAAGTTTTGGGGTTTATATGTTACCCGGATTAAGTTGTGCACCATATCCAAGCATTGTAGGAGATCATCTTTGGCTATGGAGGAAATACTTGTAGAAAGAAATAAACTCAAACAAGGAGAATGTTAGAGAAAGATATGGTGGACTGCCAAGCTAGGTGCTCAATCTCAGAAGCATAAAGCTCTGTAAAGGATGACAGTCCACTATTTAACAAAAAGAGTGTTGTAATAAAAAGAAATGATGAAAGACTAAGAAAGAGAAAGTAGATAATGCATACCTATTTTTTGAAATCAGTCTGTCAGAGTCACTGATAACAGTAATTCTATCGATGTCAGTTGGTAAATGATGTCGACGTCGGTTATTCTATCAATGTCGGTAGGGGCAATGGGCTTTGGATGGGTTTTGGAATATGTCTGTGGTTGACAAAAGGGTCCAGGAGTTTAAAGGTTTGTGCAGGGTTATAGGAAAGTCAATAGGGTTTAAGGAAGAGCAAAGGTAGAGGATAGGTGTGAAAAGAGGGTAAGGATAAGGGGAAGGCTTTTTAGCCTCTCCACAGAAGAAATCAGGTCTGGTCTCTTAACAGTACTTAGAAATAGTAAATGGAAACTAATTACCAATGTATTCTTAAAATACTAAAATAAGATAGAATACTTAGCTCTATTAGATGAAGAACCAGAGGTGTCAAAATGCTTGTTCTTATTGTGGCTGATGTTGAGGTCCTCGTATAATGTCTTCAATCCAATGTCTGGAGTGACTTGTGTAGAGTTTCGGTAGCTAGGTGAGCATTACTCAAATTCTGATGATTGGTCTCAGAGTGTGCACATCGATATGACAAGAGTCTGGGGGCAACTCAAGGTTAGAGTCTAGCTTATGTAACTGATGTCAGCGATCTCACCGGTGTCGACTGACAGTTGACTGATGTCGGCAGATAGAGAATGGGTAAAAGGGCTATTTTTAGCCCTTTATCCATTTCTCCATCTACCAAGTGCATTTGCCATTGGAGAATAGTCAAAATATGGGTTTATTAGGCATGAGAGTTATTTAGGAGGTTAGGATGGAGTGAGAATAAGTCATGCTTTAGATGACCTAGTCTCAGGGTGACTCATAGGGTAAGAAATGGTCTTAGGGCGAGGTGTCTAGGTGAGGTGTCTAGGCAAGGTGTCCAGGTGAGGTGTCCAAGGTGAGGTGTCTAAGTGAGGTCATTAATTTAAAATAAGTAGTTTATTTTAAATTAATAAGGTGTGTAAGTGTTTAGAAATGGACCAAGGGGGGTTGACATAATATTGGTGTCTACATTTGCCCCTTTTTGTCTTGTGGTTTGTCTTGATGAACTGCAAGACAAAAATAGATGTTATTTGCCCCAGGTATGGGATGAGGTATTCCCCCTCAAAGTGGGACTTGAGAGAAGGGAATCCAAAATTAGGTGCTGATTTGATAGGCAGTGGATGGGTAGGGTGAAGTTGGAGTGTGAATACTATAATAGTTGAGATTGCACGTATACCACTTCACTTGATAGGTAGGTCAAATTGTCATAGGCAAGGTTGGGGAGCACTAAAATTGAAGTAACTAGTCCCCAAATTTTTAGTCATAACTGATTGGGTTAAATGATCAAAGCTATAGCTCTAATGGTCGAGGAGGACTAAAACTAAAATAACTGGTCCCCAGCTTTTTAGTCATAGCTGATTGGGTTAATCGATCAAAGCTATAACTCTAATGGCCATCGTGTTCCAAGTATTCGGGTTAGGAAGTGCTCCTAGAAAACATGAAAATGTCACGAATATTGGGGGTTAACTTGGTCATGATCTGACAATATGTGTGAGGGTCATAATGTGGGGTGCATATAATTTGCTAACTATTCATGAGGTAGCATATATGTAATCAAAGCAACTAAGGCAAAGTTGTCTCAAAAGTGGTCATGGTCTGAGGAGATAGTCATGATCTCTAAGGTCATTGGTTGAGTCAAGCTGAGATATAAGTGATCTCAAGTGTTGTTTGTTGTGGTTAGGGAGATGTATGTGCCCCATGAGAAGTCTAAGGTGACTTCTACAATGTCAGGGCTGGTTGTTTGGTCATGATTTTGGGCTGGTTGGGATAGTTGGTCCATTAGGTAGACAAATGAATGAGTGGCTGAGCTAACCTCAAAAGACCCCATGTTAACTGAGTGCTGCCTACATAGCCCCTATTTTAAGGGCCTCAGGCTAATCTAGTTCTCCCCAAAAGGGAAGAAGAGGGTAAGTTATGGATTGGTTTTCACTAGGTTAGGTCATGGTTAAAGGTTATATGGTTGGTTCATCAGGTAGATGAATGAACGAATGGCCGAGCTAACCTCAGAAGACCCCATGTCAATTGAGTGCTGCCTACATAGCCCATGCAAGAGCCTCAGGCCAATGTAGTTCTCCCCAAAAAGGGAAAATGGAGGCTAGGTTATGGATTGGTGTTTGACTAGGTTAGGTCGTGGTTAAAGGTGATATGGTTGGTCCATTAGGTAGAAGAACGAATGAATGGCTGAGCTAATCTTAGAAGACCCCATGTCAATTGAGTGCTACCTACATAACCCCTATTTTAAGGGCCTCAGGCCAATGTAGTTCTCCTTGAAATGGAAGATGGAGTCAAAGAGGTTAATAGTTGGTTTGGTCATGTTAGTAATGATGAGTGTATGATGATGTTACAGCCTTTTCCATATTGTGTGATGGTGTATGCTATAACATAGGTTATGTGGTTTTTCATCCTTAGCAATTTTCCATATTCATGATGGTGTATGTTAAGAATGAAATGATTTTATTTATGTTTCAGCAAGTTTCCATATTGGTGATGGTATATGCTTGACATAAATTGTGTTTGGTTGATAGTTGTTTTGGTTATGTTTAAAATGATGAGTGTATGATGATGTTATAGCCTTTTCCATATTGGGTGATGGTGTATGCTATAACATAGGTTATGTGGTTCTTCATCCCTTATAATGTTCCATATTCGTGATGGTGTATGCTAAAAATGAAATAAGTTTAGTTATGCTTCAGCAAGTTTCCATATTGGTGATGGTATATGCTTGACATAAATTATGTTTGGTTGATAGTTTCCATGTGTATTGTTTTCCATAAAAACTAATGTGAATGGGCTATGATAATTTATATAACACAAATTGGTATTTGCATTAAATAAATCATGATGTTATGTTAATGGTTAGAACATGTTTTGGTTGGGTTTGGTTTGGTTTGGTTTGGTTGTATGTGACAAAGGTGTATAAGAAGTGAAAGGCATTTTGTTCTTTCATTGACAAAGACCATAGGGATAACATAGATAGGGTTTTTGTAAACAAAAAGCCCTGTTCATGCATTGCGTCATTGACCATTGGTTTTTTTAAAGAAGTACCCTAATCACTTGTCATTAAGTGAGCTCAAAATCCCTTAAGTATTTTAGGGTAATAAGTGTGATTATGTGATATGTGAGGATAGCATAACCCTTTTTAGCAGGGATAACTTTGCCCCTTTTATAGGTGGCCCTGAGAATGACTATAGGCAAGTCCATGACTTAATAGTTTGTCAGTCTCTTTTTTTTTGTGGTAGACTGATGAATGTGGGAAGTCTACTTGGGGATGTTGTTTTGTTTTATGGTCATGTCAAGCTGATCGATGTGGGCAGCTTCTGAGAGAGTGCTATTCATGTAGCAAAATTTGGGCATAGCCATCCTTTAAGGGAGTGGTCTATATTCTACTTTGTTTTTTTTGAATTTATTGAATAGATGTCCTTCAAAGGAAGTAGTCTATTTATTACAACAATAATGTAGCTGTCCTTCAAGGGAGTAGTCTACATTTATAGTTAATGACCTTTGGTTAGGCATCCCAATTTTATGTTTTGTGTTGACTAAACTTTTAGTCATGGAATAGATTATAGAGGTTTAGGGGTTTACCTTTTATTAGGACCAAGCATTTACTACTTTAAAAAAGGGTTAACTAATTGTTATAAGGGAAAAGGGTTGAAAGGAATAGGAATGAGGATGACGGGGGTTGCTCAAGGGATGAGCTCAAATTAAACATCAAGTGAATGATTACTTGGTTAACAGTAGAATGGTCACAGATGTAAGGCATTAAGGGGCTTAGGTTCTGGCTGGCCTTCGAGGGAAGACAGATGATAAGTGCCTGATCCGTACTTGTGTGTTATGATATAAGGTCCGAGCCAATTAGGAGCAAACTTGCCTCATTTTCTTCTTTCCATATTGGTCACATGTTGGTTTTCTTTAAGGATGAGATCTCCAATTTTAAAATCTCACTCTTTCAAATTTTTGTTATAGGCATTGTTTGGTCAATGCTTGACAAAGGAAAGTCATCCTTTGGGCAAGCTAGGTTGAGGTCGTGATAGGCAGTACAAATTCAAATTCCCCTAGTTGCTTTTATGACAGGGAAAATGTTTGACACCCATTGCAGATAATCAATGGGTTGGATAAATGAGATGAAGAGAAGATGTTGAAGCTCCTCTTTGACAAGGAGTACGATGCGAGGATGTATCTTGTGAAGCTTTTCCTTGATAGGGTTAGTTTGAGAGGGTGGGATCTTGATCTTCCAAGTTGTAGTTTGGAATCTCAAAATCACTAAAGGTGATGGAGACAATAGTTGGTAATGATTTGACTAAAGCAGCTAGTGGTCAGGGTCTTTAGGTTGGACCTCCACTGCCTGTAAAGCTTTGATTAAGGCTTGGAAAAGTTGTGGAGAGCTTTGAATTAGGTCATACAAAGATGTCTTCATAGGGGTTTGGTGAAGTTATTTCACCATGGAGTCATGAATTGCCCTAGAAGATGTTGGTTGAGATGTGCTCAAGATAGGAATCTTGGGTTTTGGTGGTTGAGAAGGCTTGGTGAATGGATATGTCCAAGGAATAGAAACTCACTCTTTTCCTTTATCCTTTAGAGTTTGGGACCTGGTGGCCACATTAATGGTGTTAATTTTAAATATAGGGGGAGAAGGTGGTAGAGGGACCATAGTTTGATGATGGGATCCCGATGAAGGTGAGAAGGTTTGGGAGGCATGGGATGATGTCAGTAGTTTGTCAAAGGGGTCCTTAATGAGAAGGGTCCCCTTTTTCAGGTGTTGGAAAATGACAACTTTAAGAGTGTAATAATGCTCAGTATTATGCCCAAGTGTGTGATGATACACACAGATTTTAGTGTCATTAAACCAAGATGGTTTTGATCTGAGAGGTTGGTATGGCTTAATGGGTGGGAGAACGATGCTTGAAGACTGCAACAATTGGTGCAACAATGAAGCATAAGACCCCACTAATGGGTATGTGCTTGTTGTTGCAGTAGGGGTTGACAACTTTTACTTAGGAGTTGTAAGAGGAGTTTTTTGTACCACATTTTTGGTTGGTGGTGTGGCCACATGCATAGATGGCACTTTCTTAGTGAGAGGTGCCAAATTTTTTGGAGGAAGTATGTTTTTGACAAGTAGATGGAGTAATGGAGGCATTTTATTTTTATGAGGTGTTGGAATATGGATCACTCCTTTTAAGGTGGAAGGATGTGGACCCAAAATAGAGGGCAATGGTGAAGGTGGAGGAGGAATTCTCTGATGTGGTTTAGCATCCTTCTTTAGTTTAGTATGAGGACTACTATTGTGTGGGGTGAGGTTCAAATCTACCTTCACTTGTGGGTGAATGAGGTTTGATATAGGGCAAACACCAAGAGATTTAACCTATTTCGACATGGTGGACACTTGCGAGAGTTTGGGTTTTGACATGGAATGCTGAGCTTATAATGATTTAGAGGTGAAAACTTGATCCTCATCAGAGACTTTGGGGTGAATTGTCATAGAAGGATTGGTAGTATCGGGCAAAATAAGATATGTAAGATAAGGAGCCTTAAGTCACTCCCATAGTGCCTCATCTTTTAGGTTCCTATAATGGAGAAATCCTAAGTTTTTTGCCAATCAAGAAAAGGGTTTAGGTGATGTCACGCGAGGTCTTATAGTCGGTCCATTAGAGGATTTGGGTGATCGTGAGAGAAAAAACATATTAGACACGGCAATCACAGGCCAAAGGTGAGAGAGAACATCACCAGATATTCCTTAGCTAAAGTGGGTGAAGTGACAAGTTCTTCTCTAGGTGGAAAAGGGATTGGAGAATGTGGCTCTTCGAGAGGATAGAGCACAAGGATGATCATACCTTCCACGTGTAGTCTAGGAGCATGGAAATTATGATCCTCCATTGGTAATAAGAAGGATGAGGGTGGAGCCATCGACGTTGGTTCCATCAAAGCATCTTCCAATATAGGAGAGGTCAAAGTAGACTCTCCTACATGTAAAAAGGGGGAGGATGGAAGACTATCTTCCATCTGTGGAGGACAAATAAGAGAAGAAGGTTCTTCTACCCATGGTGGAGAAATAGGTTGACTAATGTTTTCAGATTGTGGGAGAGGTTGGTTAGGAATAAAAGGAGAAACCATGTTGACCATGTGCATATTGCACTCTTGGGGGTCATCAGCCATGGTCTGAACATTATTTTGACTTGGGGGATGGTTAGGGAATGGTTACCTAAAGATATCTATGTTTTGGTTAGCTGGCACATTTGGGTTATCCAAAACAAGATCCCCTTTGTATAACATGTCTTGAATAACATTTTTGAGGGTTTTGCAATTATCTATGTCATGACCCTTGACATGATGATAATTACAAAAATCATTTTCCCTATACCATGTAGGGATGGCTCGTGAGGGATCAAATTGGGGTGGTGGTCAGATTTGAGGGAGGTTGAGGACTCCCTATTTCACTAGTTTATCCAACACAGAAGCATATGATTCTCTTATTAGAGTGTATTGATGTTTTACATATTGTTGTTGGAATTGTCTTGTGATGCTTTATGATGTGGAGGGCTCAGATTGGTTAGTTGTGGTAGAAGATGATGATCTAAGTACCACAGCATTTGTCGATCCCTTAGACTTGGAATGGGAAGAAGAAGATTTGGAAGAAGGGTCATTGGATTTTGCATTGGTATTTTTACTACACAATTTGACTCTATCATCTTCAACAGCGCAGAGCTCAAGCTTTCGGGCCATGGTGAAGGCTTCATCAAATGTGCGGAATGATTGAACCTACAAAGTGGATGAGATGTGCTTGGCACATGCTCTTGAGAAGAGCTCAATGAGCTCAGGTTAAGGTAATGAAAAGGAGAGTTGGCTGATTAAACCTCTCCAACGGGCAATGAAGTCAGCTATTGATTCATCATTGAATTGTCTAATAGAATATAGGTCTGTGATGGAGACCTTTTTAGTGATATTGATTGAAAAGTGGTGAAGGAATAACTGAGCTAGTTGAGTGAAGGTAAAGAGAGAGTGACTAGTAATAGAACTATACCAATCAAGGGCAACGCCATAAAGTGACATGGGAAATGTGTGAAGTAATAATGCATCATCATGTGCTATAAGGTAGCAAGTGTGTCTAAATGCTCATAGATGTTGTTGTGGGTCCTCTTTACTCTGAAAGTGAGTAAATTTTAAGAGTTCTCATTGACTAGGATATGGTCGAATAGGGACCGAAGGATGAATAGGTTCATTACAGATTTGTTCATATGAAAGAACACTCTTTAAACCTAAAACAGATATCTCAAGGTTAGACACCTTATCCATCAGCATCTTGATTAGATCGACTGATGGATTGGTAGGAGGGGCACCCCCTAGGTTATAGGGTACCTAGAAGGTGTTGGGAGGGGTGTATGGCATACTTGGTTGCATTTGTGTAGGCACAACATATTGGTAGTTCATCATAAGGACTAATATTGAGGTTAAGGGGGCTTGTGCCATGAAGTAAGAGGTCACAACTTGACTAGATGCTGCCAAGGGTGGTTGAATGGTGGTGACACTAGTTAAAGGATAGGTAGTCAATCTTGTATTTATGGGTGCAAGAGTGGGTGGGATAGAGACAATCAAGTTTTGGAAAGGTGTCAAACTTGGTTGAATTATTTATGGTTGAGGGGGTATGGAAACCCCAATGGAGGTAGGCCCAAAAATAGAAGGAGAGGCCAAATCTTGAACATTAGCCATGGTTGGGTTACTGGTTGAGGCAATGGCCTAAGTGACCATATTTTGGGTAACGGAGGCTGTTGATAGTATTTCTATTTTAACCAAGGAAGTTGGCATCCCATAAACAAGGTTACCTGAAGGATCTTACATTTGGCTTCTTTAATAACCGATGTCAGTTATGAAATGTTGATGAGGTCGGTGAGATAACTGATGTCAGTGAATCTGAATTGCTGATGTCAGTGTAAAAACTGATGTCAATTTTTGTATAATTCCAGAAACACAAAAAATTGATAGTTTTTGGAAGGAGAAATTCTAAGTTGTTTTTCGACCTCAGAATGATGCGACCTTACCAGCTCAAAAAATTAGATAAAAACAACAAAATAGATGATTTGGCAAGCAACCTCTAAAACATTAAATTCCTAGGAATAAATTTTAGAGTCATGGTGGCTTATGCCTTAGAAGAATATGTTTGGGAATTGGGCTTTTAGAATAGGTCCTAAAGAGGAAGTCTATGGCTGGTTTCAGGTTATGTTTTGGTGCTCATCAATCTATGTTAGGTTCAGTATGTGGCCTGGTGCTGGGGCTTGCTCCCTTCACTTCACGAACCCAGAGCTGAGCTGGGCCACTTAGCCAATATATACTTTGCCTATAGTTTATACTCTACCAGAGAATAGAGTGGGTCCTCCTCTTGGTAGTGAAGTCCAAGTAGGATCACCAGGAAGGGTATGGTATCTGCTAGGTGATGAAATCCTAGACGAGCCTTGTCTCAAGTATGTTTAAATGTTTAATTTGATTTTTATTGTGATCTGGTTGTGTAACATTTGTGTACTATGATTTATTCATAATGCTTTTTTAATTACTAAGTAAGTGGGCTAAGTATGCATTCAAGCAAGAATGAAATGCAATAGTTTTTTAACCCAAATTGAAATATTTTGTTTCAAATATAAACAATTGGATAAGAGGTTAAGAATATGAATTTTTGACTATTCTAAGATGTAGGGAAGAAGTGACAAGAAGAAAAAGAAAGATGTTCTTTTTAACTTGTGCTAATGGTTTCTTTTAGAAATAAAGAGATAGAAGAAGGATGCAAGAAAAGGATATTTTACTAATGCAACTATATGAAAATTTGCTTTTTAGAAGAATGAACCCAAGGAAATCTCCAAGGTCCCATTGGGTGTGCCAGAATGTTTCTCTAAGTTTTTTCTAATTACATTTAGAAGAAAGAAGAAACTAAGGTTAAAGGTTTTGGGTTTGTACGTTACCCGAATTAAGTTGTGCACCATATCCAAGCATTGTAGGAGCTCCTCTTTGGCTGTGGAGGAAACACCTATAGAAAGAAAGAAACTCAAACAAGGAGAATGTTAGAGAAGGATATGGTGGACTGCCAAGCTAGGTGCTTGGTCCCAGAAGTGTAAATCTCCATAAGGGATGATAGTCCACTATTTAACAAAAAGAGTGTTGTAATAAAAAGAAATGATGAAAGACTAAGAAAGATAAAGTAGACAACACGTACCTATTTTCTACAATCAGTCTATCACAGTCATCGATGTTGGTAGTTATATCGATGTTAGTTGGTAAATGATGTCGATGTCGGTTATTTTGCCGATGTCGATAGGGGCAATGGCCCTTGGATGGGTTTTGGAATATGTCTGTGGTCAATAGAAGGGTCTGGGAGTTTAAAGGTTTGTGCAGGGTTATAGGAAAGTGAATAGGGTCTAAGGAAGAGCAAAGGTAGAGGACATGTGTGAAAAGAGGGTAAGGATAATGGGAAGCCTTTTCAGCCTCTCCATGGAAGAAGTCAGGTCTGGTCTCTCAATAGTACTTAGAAATAGCAAATGGAAACTAATTACCAATGTATTCTTAAAATACTGAAATAAGATAAAATACTTAGCTCTCTTAGATGAAGAACTAGAGGTGTCAGAATGCTTGTTCCTATTGTGGCTGATGTTGAGGTCCTCATATAATGTCTTCAATCCAACATCTAAAGTGACTTGTGTAGAGTTTATGTAGCTAGGTGAGCATTAGTCGAATTTTGATGATTGGTCTCAGAGTGTGCACATCGATATGCCAAGAGTCTGGGGGGAAACTCAAGGTTAGAGTCTAGCTTATGTAATCGACATCAGTGATCCTACCAACATCGATAATAGTTGACCGACGTCAGTGGATAGAGAATGGGTAAAAGGGCTATTTTTAGCCCTTTATCCATTTTTCCATCTGCCAAGTGCATTTGCCATTGGAGAACGGTCAAAAGATTGGTTTATTAGGCATGAGAGTTAGTTAGGAGGTTAGGATGGAGTGAGAATAGGTCATGCTTTAGATGACTTAGTCTCAGGGTGACTCATAGGGTAAGAAATGGTCTTAGGGTGAGGTGTCCAAGGTGAGGTGTCTAGGTGAGGTTATTAATTTAAAATAAGTAGTTTATTTTAAATTAATAAGGTGTGTAAGTGTTTAGAAATGGACCAAGGGGGGGTTGACACAATATTGGTGTCTATACATACTTAGAAGAATCTAGCATGGTATTACATATTTTATAGACTATCTCAATTAATACCTTTTTAGGAGTTTTAAACTATGCAGAGTTTTAGGGACTTAGTTTATTCGAAGAAATTCATTTAGAGACTAATTGATCAAACCTTTTATTTGGGCCTTTTGTTTGAAAATTTTGTCTAATAGGTTTGGTTTTTAGGGTTTTTATTTTAGGTTTTCTATTCAAAAAATTATTTGATATTTGTGCATTAAGCCCTTTTTATCGAGACTTTTTGGGAATTCAGAACTTTTGTTTTGACCAGAATTATGTCGTTAGGGTTTTTGCATCAAACATTTTGTCTAAAAAAATAATCCCAAAATGACTTATCTTTATTGGAAATTATATCTTTGGACTTTTTTTCCGACAGACTTCTAGGTCTTCAGGTGTTTTGCATTAAACATTTTGTCTGACAAATTATAAAGCTTGATATGCATATCTTGGACTTATTGTTTGGACATTTTATCTAGAAGAATTAGTTCTTAGGGATTTTTATTTGGGTATTTTGTAAAGAATAGTCCCACATAAAGTCTAATTCTTAACTCATAAATGCCAAAAGGCTTGCTATACTTAGCCTGTAAAGCCAAAATACTTCCTAATAATTTGCTAAAACTACTTGCCAACTAGAAATAAAAAAATTTGAACTATGTAAAAAATACAAAATAGGTGAACATTGGGAATTTGTAGTGTATGAATTATAATTAAATGATAAAATTATATACAAAACATGCAAACATTGAAGCCTTCATTGTTTATAAACAAACTTGTACTTGAGCTCAACTAATATCCTACGAGAAAAAAAGCCCTAGCTACCTATGAGAGTACTACAAGTAAAAATAGTGACTAGTGGAAGTGAGAATTGTTCAAAGAAAATGTTGAGAAGGCTATAATAACCTCCAACTTCATGTAAATAAAAATTACACCTTCATCTAAGCCATTTAGGGGAGCAGTTCTACCCTCACCATTTTTAAATAAAGATTCAATGGAATTTATGGATGCAATTTTTTATGTCTTCTTTTTTGACAATAGGTATGCAAATTATTTGGAATTATGGGATGTAGTTGATTATGTTGACATATTTTCACTATATGGTAATGTATCTCATTTTGAGTGATTATTCATTAAGGATTTTCTAGCAATTAAAAGATAAGGATTACATTTCATTACTATCAAGCACAAGGTGATGCCATGCATCGACACCCTTCAAGATTTGTTATTCATAGGAAAAGTCACACAAGACACTATAATACATCATATTAGAGACCAGACAATCATAACATGCATTGCAAGAGCATATTTTCAAAGGCATTTATCATTACCAACACTAGATCCTTATTTCAACAATCATAGATTAGTTTAGTGGAATTAGTATAATACAATGGAAAAGGTGTTGTATTCATGGCTACTTCCTAATGAAACCATCACATTCAAGGGTAAAAATCCTAAGAATCCCACTCTTATTAACAATTTCGAGATGGGAGTGCATATTGACATGACACTGCTCAACAGGCTCTATGGTATGCCTAGTGTCCACTTCCTCAATTTGGAAGGGGTACTATTTTTATAAATGATGCTAACCAGTGATGCCACATTTGCATTGGGAGAGATTATTAGTTTCCATTTGAGAGAAAAATGCATTCACAAGGACAATCATCCCACTCTAGTGGGCCACTTTTATATGATGCCGTATATATTTGATGCTATCATGAGAATAATGTACAAAGTCTTTGATGAGCTATAAAGCCGAACCACTTACTATATAAACAATTGAATTTGTGATCAATTCTAGTTTTTAAACATTTATGATTATACTAAGAATATGGTAAGGATTTTTGAGGATTTTTATCCTCAAATTTGGCAAATAATCCATGGGTCTTTAATGACCAAGATTGGAGCTAGCATTATGAAGACATTATTTACAAGTAGTGATTATTTTCTATATCTAGATTACACTATTATCATGATTTGAGGAAATAATTTTCATCCTTTATGTATTCCAAAGTATATATTAGATAATTTGGTTGAGCAAGAAATTGCTTTCTAGTTATGGTGGAGCATAGAGGAGGACCTGACAAGGGCAAAAAGTGCACATTCTTTGGTACCACATGGTCATTGACAAAATGGTATTTATAATGAGAAAAGACTATATATATGTGCATGGAAAAATGAAGTAATATCATTTTACCATAGTCCCACATAGGGATTAGGATCCTCATGGAGCCATACAAAAGCACACACAAGGCCTTAACATCCATTACCAACATGTGCATTATGATTATGACTTTTTGTTCTTAAATGAACAAAATGATGAGGAGGTCTTGGAAAGAGCAAGCGTTTCTAGTTTGAAGGGAGGATCACTTGAGGGTGATCCAATAGGAATCTTAAATTTAAGTGAGGGAATTAAATGGCCAAATGCCACTCTATGCAGGGTGGACACACTTAGACTTTTAGAAGGGATAGATGAAAGATAAATCAAAGGAGTAAGGAGATCGATCATAGGGACTCACTTTCAAAATTAAGGTGGTTAATAAATAACCAAGGGTGAGTGAACCTAAACCCATATGAGATTTATGAGACCCCATTAATCTAGATTACTCTAATGAGGAAGAGCAAAGAATAGAATATCCAGTTACTAGTGCAATTAAATGCCTACCACTACCCCATAGGGACAAGATTCTACATCTTCAAGGGTAGCCATAGATGAAGCAACTATCTCACTCTAGAAATATTCCTCCTCATAGCCAAAGACCACCATCTTATTTAGGAGGAAGTCTAGGACTCCTACTAGTAGTCTTATAACAGAACAATCTTAGAGCTTGCCCATAGTGCCCCAAAAAATATAAGTGGAAGAAGAAGAAAAAGACTCTAATGAAGAAATAGAGTTAAAGAAAGCTAATTATTTGAGCCTTGAAGATGACAAAGGGAAATAACTAGATATGGAAGACACCACAGGTACTCAAGTTTTAGAGAACACTTGTTTTCTCTCTACTTCTATTCCATTTTTTGGTTATGTCTCTATTTTATCTGTTTTAAAAATTCAAAGGTGTAAGTTCTCACTTCCACCTCTGATGATCTATTCAGTCCTTCCTCTTTCCTGCATTTCCCCTTACTCACCCCAAAGGTTGAGAAAGATGTTTCAGTAACTATTGTTTCATCTTCTACCACCACCATTGATCCATTTTCTACCCATATGCCATCCACATCCATCATGGCTACCATCAGTATTCCTTTTGGCACTACCACTATCGAATCATTAAAAAGGAAAAGGGCATTCAAAAAGGTAGAAACTACCATGCCTACTCCTCAATTCCATGCCCAATCCACCCAAATCAAATTCTGCATGCTATCCGTCATTCTATCACAAGAGATCATTATCACTATTTTAGGCAAGGGTAAGAAGGTAAATACACAAATGGTCATAGTCCATCCACTCCCCTAGTTTTGAGGATTGGATTGGTATAATATTATCTAGCCTTCCTTGCCTGACACCATTGTCAAAGTAGCTAAGAAGTAGCAGATAGTTTAAGAGGTTGAAGAAGAGGTTGAGGTCACAACCTCAAAGGAGATAGACATTAGTCAATTGATAATTAATACATGGGCTATAGACTTAAGGGCCAAGAACTCAAAAATGCCTAGCTTCAAAGTCACTAAGCTCCCTTCTATTACAAAAATATTTAAAAAACCATCTAAAAGCATTTAGAGGGCGATGAAGAGGAAACTAGAAGATGATGCTGGAAGAGAATTGATTTTTTGAGGAAAGGCAAGAGGTATTCTCCCTAACCAAGAGCAGAATAGGCAATTAGGCAATCCCCCTATACTAAATAATTTAGATATCTTACCAAAACATAAAAGATGCCATGGTGGAAATCTATGAGGGCATAGAGATGGCTAGACAAGAGCTAGAGGCTGAGTTGGAGTAATTGAAAGAACAAAATAAGGTTTTGCACATACTAGTGGGCATTGAAGCTAAGGTTCAAGAGGTAGCTTTGAAATTTTATAATTATTTGGAAGCATTAGAATTCATATGAGCTAAATTTTCCCCACATGTTATAGAAAATCATTAATTATTTTATTCTTTGAAGGTTGATGGAAATAAATTGAAGATATTGATTGTTTATACAAGCAATAAAGATTATAGACACTTAGATCTCATGAGACCACTAGAGGCATCTAATACCCTCAACCTAGTGGTCATTAGGATGGAAGTGGCTAGGGAGAGGTTGATAAATTTTAGGGATTAGTTCCCTAAGTATCAAGAACATGAGAGCCTCATCCTTTAAATTTTGAATGAATTAAAATTATTCAAGGTAAAAAGCACTACAAGGAAGTTGATCAGTAAGATTAACTTTGATCGACTCATTTAGGAGGCCTCAAATAATTTCAAGAAAAGTCTATAGGGGTTGCCATTGGAAGACATAGAGGTTGAATTAAGATTTGATAGAAAGAAGGTCACTAAAGTCGAGATATTTAAGATCATATTATAAGTGGAAAAAATAGAAAATGCAAAGCTCTTGGTCTAAAATCTATTTATTAAAAAATTATTAATTAAAATCTAATTTTTTAATATATGTTTTAATTTAATTTGATGAAAAGTTATAAATAGTTGAAAATTAATGAGCAAATTGGTTTTTGCACCAGCTCTACCATATTTATATTATATATATAAACATAAATTTGATGGACCAAATTAATATTATTATTATTTGGATAAAAACATGTTCGAGTATTTTTATAGAAAATATGAGTTTTAGTATTTATGAGAAGGTAGAAACTCGAAATATAAAAAATTATATAGGAATACAGATTTCAATTTATAGGTACCCAAAAAAGTTAGACATCAACAAATTTTAAAATTTCAAGCATGGTTAAATTGAAGTTTGTTGTTGCAAATTTTTAAAATGGCAAAAATACTAGTGGAAATTTCAATTTTTTATTAATGGCTAAATGTTTTGAATTTCACTCAAAATTGTCAAGATTTTTTTTTAACTAAAAGGGGTAAAAATTTATTGAAAGCGGAAAAGACCCAGAAAAAATACATAGTTTTATCCTGACTCACAAGTTGAGCTAGCTTTTGAGAAGACTCAAGGGAAGCATCATATGGTCAGAGATGTTCCAAGATGGTCCGTATTCGGAGGCCCATTAGGCCAAACAGTCAGCAACCCCATTCCAATCACGAGGGATATAGTTGAACACCACATAATTCAAAGATGTAAAAGGCTGCAAAATTTGCTGAGCCACAGAAGCCAAGTGCCAGTCCACATTGGCAAAATTCCATCCATTTAGCAAGTTTATTACCACTTACAAATCCACCTCACAAATTATCTTATGCCAGCCCAATTGGTAGCATTTTTGTATAGCTACAAGAATAGCCTGGGCTTTCATTAAGTTATTAGTATGGAAACCAATGTAAGTCAAAAAAATAAACTTGACCTCTCCTGAGCTGTCGCGCCCCACTCCACCTATGCCAGCTACTCTGAGATTCCATCTAGAGATACCGTCCATGTTCACCTTGAGGATGCTAGTAGCAGGGGGCATCTAATGTCTAGCTCGATTAGCAGAAAGATCTGTATCTTCAAGAAGACATTTATGAGCCTACACTTGAAGATCTTCCTAATGAAGAATATGAGATCTGTATCTTCAAGAAGACATTTATGAGCCTACACTAGAAGATCTATATCTTCAAGAAGACATTTATGAGCATACACAGGAAGATCTTCAAGTGTAGGCTCATAAATGTCTTCTTGAAGATACAGATCTTCGTCTACGTCAACTATATCCCAGCAACTGTTCAAGATCCAGGAAGGCAGAAACTAGTATGTACCAGTATTCCCTCTCTATAACTTCCACAGCCTGTCTATTTAAACCATTTAATTAATGGAAGATTTGCCCAATTCTTTACATTAGAAATAAATGGCAGACTGGTAGACACACAAGTAGACACTGGTGCTTCTCTCTCATTTGCTAAACCATAACTCATCAGTGACTGGAAGACACTTGATGAAAATCAAGCTTATAAGAGCTTAGATGTTTAGGGGAATAGTTTTACTTGTAGAGACTATAAACATCAGTAGCCCCTTCACATCCAAGACAAAATCTTCCATTGTGATTTCTTTGCCCTTGAGAATGATCTTTTGAGTTCTCTGCTTTGAAAATTTCTTTGGGAACAGTCACATTTTGATCGAAGATGAAGAGGTAAATCAAGGCAATGATTTACCAGGAACTTTCATGAGTCTTCCCCGAGAAGACAGTATAAAATTCTACACAGAAGATACTACTACTCTGTACAGAGGAGGAAGATGGCCACCGCCAAAAGGTGTCCATAAGCAACTAGCAGGAACTATGTAGTATTTTGCAGTTGCATATGAGAACCCCTCTAATTAGTTCAAGTAAAGGAGCTATACTGCGAGATTTAATTCTCATTTTATTGAAAATTTTGACGATCTGTGTAGAGATGTATTATCAATTAAGGATACTATAAATAATATAGAGAAAAAAGTAACATCCATAGATACTAAAATAGATATTCTTGAGGATAGTCTTAGTTGGCTTTCCAAAGAAGACCAGAAGGCAGAATCATCTTCCAAACCTCTCTATTCAGTCTCCTTTGGCCCCTCATTCAAAACTGTAAAGAGATCATCCAGTCATACCCTTAAGCAAAGAACCCATGTTCATCTCCAACCTTGGTACTTGAATATTGATGACCTGCTAGACCCTTTAAACGAAATCATAGCCTGATGTAATACCATGCGTGTACTTGTTATTCAGGCCCATCTAGACAAAGTAGGAAGCACTTGCTTTGCAACAAAATTTTTATGGGGTATTACTAGCTTGTGGTGGCAGTCCATGACTGAGCCACAGTAATATGAGCGTGTACATAACCAACCCAATTCTTTAGCAGCATTATTTCATTTATTGATTAATGAGTTTGCTCCTCTAGCTGGCAATAGAGAACTGGAGTCAAAGAAATGGTTACTAAAAATGGAGCTTTGCGATTTGAAGTAGTTTGAAGCTTTTGCTAAGCAATTTTGAAAGCTTGCATATGATAGTAGAAGTTATGCTTCTACCGAAATGAAACTTAAATTTTTGCATGCTCTGCCTTATAATTTAATTGACAGAGTTATTTCATATATTGACCTCAAAGGACTCACGATCGAAGATATAGCCCTTTCTAATGCCATAAATTTTGCCAAGCAGCAAATAATGACTTTAGTCTCTGAGACTAAGTCAATGCAAAAACTCAGCAAGCACCAAGCATCCCAGATAGCTCCTGCATTTCCAAAAACAACCCCATTTGGCTGTAGACAGTTTGTCCAACCTCATCGCCAACAGAAGCAGCACCGCAAGCATGTCTCATTCAAGTGCCGCTCTTTTCCTAAAAAGCATTCTTATGCTCCTCCTCATTATTTCCTGAAGAAATGATGCAATGCTCGTCCTCCTTCTAAGCAGCTGATTTGCTATATTTGCTGCAAACCCGGCCACATTGCTCCCAATTGCTCCTACAAGAATCCTACTGTCAAAGCTGTCTTTTCCTCCAACGTAGCAGCGTGGTGGGATATAGTTGACGTAGATGAAGATCTATATCTTTAAGAAGACATTTATGAGCCTACACTTGAAGATATTCCTGATGAAGATTATGATGATGAAGAAGATGCAATAGCTCTTGAATCACTTGCAGATGAGCTCAAACATCCAATGACAAATATGCAACATGGTGCAAGACACTATAGACACAATGACTGGTCTATCAGTATAATGAAGCATATGGAGCCTAGTCACGCCATCACCATGAAGTACCTGAGTGACCAGAGAGACCACGAGGAAGAGGATATCTAGAGGAGAATCATCTAGAGGGAGACAACCCTCTATGCCTAGACAACCACCCACAATGCACAGACTCGAACATCCTCCTGTGCAATATCCAAGCTCTTTCAAGCCAAGCGACTCCTGGATAAAGAACAAGTTCACCAGCAGAGAGCCGCCAAAAGAAATAAGAGAGCCATTGTGGAACACACTCGTGCAAGCAAACGAACCAACTACAACACCAGCACCTCGGTGGGATGATGACAACGAAGAGGATGAAGTTGAAAGTATATTTTATTCCGACCAAGATTACTACCTTGGTGAATGCAGTAATCTCCAAGAATAAGAAGAAGCTGAACCAGAACAAGAAGAATAAGTCTACCCTGAACTAGCTATTATTCAGGATCTAGGAAGGCAAAAACTGGTATGTACCAGTATTCCCTCTCTAGAACTTCCATAGCCTATCTATTTAAACCATTTAATTAATGGCAAATTGGCCCAATTCTTTACATTAGAAATAAATGGCGGAGTGGTAGATGCATAAGTAGACACTGGTGCTTCTCTCTCATTTGCTAAACCATAACTCATCAGTGACTGGAAGACACACTATGAAAATCAAGCTTATAAGAGCTTAGATGTTTAGGGAAATAGTTTAACTTGTAGAGACTATAAACATCAACATCCCTTTCGCATCCAAGACAAAATCTTCCACTGTGATTTCGTTGCCCTTGAGAAGATGCCCATTGACATCCTCCTTGGAGGATCATTTATTGATAGATACTCACCCTATGGTGCTACTACAAAGAGCATTATGTTCACCATAGAGAATGAAAGGCTTAGGATACCTCACCTTATCTATGCTACAGAGCAGTTCCCCAGCTCCATGACTCAGAGCCTAGAAGTAATCCCCGCGGAGATACAAGAAATAGGAAATAGGATCAAGTCCTCTATCTACTCAGAGAACCCACAACAGTTTTGGTCCAAAGCTATGCCTGAAATGGAAATTAAGATACTTGAAGGCAAGCATATGAAGATTGAGAAGAAAATCCCAATACCAGCTCAAGATTACGATGATATGGAAGCACATATCAAAGATATAGAAGCAAATGGCTTCATTAAAAAATCAACCTCTCCTTTCTGCTGTTACGCCTTTATGGTTAACAAGCATTCAGAGCAGAAACAAGGTAAGAAAATAATGGTAATCAATTATAGACCATTAAATGCAATAACAGAGCCATATCCATATCCAATACCAGATAAAAGATACTTGCTTGAGAAAGTTGCAGCCTGCAAATATTTCTCACAGTTTGATTGCAAGTCAGGCTTTTACCAAATCAGAGTCAAGGAAAAAGACAGAGCCAAGATAGCCTTCAGCTGCCCCTTTGGCCATTATCAATGGACTATCATGCCTTTCGGCCTTATGAATGTGCCAACATACTATGAGGCGCATATGAATAAAATTTTTGGTGGCACTTCTCATTTCCTTTGTGTATACATAGATGATATTTTAATTTTTAGTAATTCTTTAGATGAGCATGCTACTCATCTCTCCCAATTCTTTTAACTAGCACAAGAAGTAGGAATAGTCTTGTCAGAGACTAAAATTCAGTTATGCAAAACTGAATGCAAATTCCTTGGTATGGTGATCCGAGAATCTAAACTGCAAGTCCAACTGCACATCAAAGAAAAAGTCATTAGCTTTCCAGAATGTTTGGATAAACCCAAGTTGCAAGCATTTTTGGGTTTGTTAAATTATCTGAATAGTTTCTATCCTAACTCTGGTGAAGATAGGTACATACTGCAAACACTTCTCCAAAAAAAGAAAACATTTCATTGGGAAGAATAACATACTGCAGCAGTTCGTAAAATCAAAGCAACTATAGCCTCGCTACCAGAACTGCATATTCCAAAGTCCAAACAAATGAAAGTCTATACTGATGCTTCTGACCCCACATGGGGAGGAGTACTTGTTTGTATTATAGATAATAAAGAGTTTGTGTGTGAGTTTGCGAGTGGTGTGTTTAGCTTTGATGTATTAAAATGGATCTCTTTTGATAAAGAGATCTATGCTGTAAAGAAATCTCTTGAGAAGTTCATGCTTAAACTTCTCCATTTGCCACATTTTGTAATTATAACCGATTGTACGAGATTTCTGACCTTCAGAGAAAAAGATAACGGTCAGAAAGATGGTTTTAATCTCACTAGGATTTTTAATCAAGGATTCAACTCCTTAAATGTTCTTGTTCAAGAACAGATCCTACGAGAAGGCCTGCATCCCCGATATACAAGGATTTCCTATGCAGCAGGACAAGACATGTAAATGTCTGCAGCAGTGACGATTTAAGCTAACCACCGACAGAGTTTGGGAGTCATCATAATTGAAAGGCTCAATAGTGAATTCCTGTACCACCAATTCATTGAGCTATTAAAGTGACCACTATGGACGTGACGCATTCAGATCAGATCCACATTCAACGAACATCTGTATTGTTGGATTGCTTGACATGGCCTGCATAGAATTCATGAAGAAAAAAATCATGATCAAGATACTGTCATGCACACAATCATTCACCGATAGCTTGAGTGAGAATCTTATTTCCACTGCACTCCATGACATACGCCATGTGAAGCGGGACCCCCTAATTGTCGACATTGGCATCTCCAAAGCACTTTTTAGTCTGAAAAGTGCTTTGGAGATGCCAATGTCAACAATTAGGGGGTCCCACCTCATATGGCATAAGTCATGGAGTGTAGTGGAAATAAGATTCCCACTCAAGCTATCAGTGAATGATTGTGTGCACGATAGTATCTTGATCGTGATTTCTTCTTCGTGAATTCTATGCGGGCCATGTCGAATAATCCAATGATATAGATGTTCATTGAATGTGGATCTGATCTAAATGCACCATGTCCATAGTGGTCACTTCAATAGCTTAGTGAATTGGTGGTACAAGAATTCACTATTGAGCCTTTCAATTATGATGACTCCCAAACTCTGTCGGCAGTTAGCTTAGATCGTCACTGCTGTAGACATTTACAAGTTTTGTCCTGCTACATAGGAAATCTTTGTATATCGGAGATGCAGGCCTTATCGTAAAATCTATTCTTGAACAAGAACATTCAAGGAGTTGAGTCCTTGATTAAGAATCCTGGTGAGATTAAAACTAGGTGCAGGCTGATGCATTAAAGTTGTTGGAGGATTCTGGCTGAGCCAATCTGCAATTACATTGTCAGTACCTATAATATGCTCCATAGAAAAATTAAACTGATGAAAGAATGCCTGCCATCAGACATATTTTCTGTGACCATCTTTCTGACCATGATCTTTTTCTCTGAAGGTCAGAAATCTAGCACAATCGGTTACAATTACAAAATGTGGCAAATGGAGAAGTTTAAGCATGAACTTCTCAAGACATTTCTTTACAGCATAGATCTCTTTATCAGAGGAGACCAATACCAATATTTTATTACGTCAGTAGATGCCTCTAATCTTTGACTCTTTTATTCTTCATGTGGAAGAAACCTGCGATAGTAGGCAGGGGCCAAATGGCTATGGCTTCACTATATTGCTTCAAACTTTAAATATTACACACTATTACAAATACTTGCTTCAGTTTCTGATTCTCAGGATCCGTCAAAATGGGCAAGAGAAGAGCATACTCGTGAACAAGTTACTAATGCTTAGAAAAACTTTCAAAGCTAAAACTTGCGATGATAATGCAATGGTAGAGAGGCTTATTTATAGCAATTTTTGGGCGGTCCTACCTACTCACTGGCAAGGCGATGTCAATCCCATCATGCTTTATAGATCAAAAGATGGCTACAATGAGATGCTATTTGAAGTGTTAGATCCACAAGATGATGATGGTGAGGATGGAATCCTAGGCTGTGTGCCCAACATGTCTTCCGCTTCGTCTACGAGGTCATCTTCAGATATCAGATTGAAAAGGCATCTTATCTGAAAAGTGCTTTGGAGATGCCAATGTTGACAATTAGAGGGTCCCACTTCACATGGCATATGTTGTGGAGTGCAGAGGAAATAGGATTCCCACTCAAGCTGTCGATGAATGATTGTGTGCACGACAGTATCTTGATAGTGATTTTCTTCTTTGTGAATTCTATGCAGGCCATGTCGAGCAATCCAATGATACAGATGTTCATTGAATGTGGATCTGATCCGAATGCATCACGTCCATAGTGGTCACTTCAATAGCTCAGTGAATTGGTGGTACAAGAATTCACTATTAAGCCTTTCAATTATGATGACTCCCAAACTTTGTCGGTGGTTAGCTTGGATTGTCACTGCTACAGACATTTGCAGATCTTGTCTTGCTGCATAGGAAATCCTCATATAGCAGGGATGCAGGCCTTCTCGTAGGATCTGTTCTTGAACAAGAACATTCAAGGAGTCGAATCCTTGATTAAGAATTTTGGTGAGATTAAAACTAGGTGCAGGCTGATGCATTAAAGTTGCTGGAGGATTCTGGCTGAGCCAATCTACAATTACATTGTCAGTACCTATAATATGCTCCACAGAAAAATTAAATTGATGAAAGAATGCCTGCCACCGGACATATTTTCTGTGACCATCTTTCTGACCATGATCTTTTTCTCTGAAGATCAGAAATCTAGTACAATCGGTTACAATTACAAAATGTGGCAAATGGAGAAGTTTAAGCATGAATTTCTCAAGACATTTCTTTACAGCATAGATCTCTTTATCAGAGAAGATCCATTTTAATACATTAGAGCTAAACACACCACTCGCAAACTCACACACAAACTCTTTATTATCTACAATACAAACAAGTACTACTCCCCATGTGAGGTTAGAAGCATTAGTATAGACTTTCATTTGTTTGGACTTTGGAATATGCAGTTCTGGTAGTGAGGCTACAGTTGCTTTGATTTTGTGAACTGCTGCAGTATGTTGTTCTTCCCAATGAAATGCTTTCTTTTTTTGGAGAAGTGTTTGCAATATGTACCTGTCTTCACCAGAGTTAGGATAGAAACTATTCAGATAATTTAACAAACCCAAAAATGCTTGCAGCTTGGGTTTATCCAAACATTCTGGAAAGCTGATGACTTTTTCTTTGATGTGCGGCTGGACTTGCAGTTTAGATTCTCGGATCACCATACTGAGGAAGTTGCATTCAGTTTTGCATAACTCAATTTTAGTCTCTGAAAAGACTATTCTTGCTTCTTGTGCCAGCTGAAAGAATTGGGAGAGATGAGTAGCATGCTCATCTAAAGAATTACTAAAAATTAAAATATCATCCATGTATACACAAAGGAAATGAGAAGTGCCACCAACAATTTTATCCATATGTGCTTGGTAGTATGCTGGTGCATTCATAAGGCCGAAAGGCATGACAGTCCATTGATAATGGCCAAAGGGGTAGCTGAAGGCTGTCTCGGCTCTGTCTTTTTCCTTGACTCTGATCTGGTAAAAGCCTGACTTGCAACAAACTGTGAGATATATTTGCAGGCTGCAACTTTCTCAAGCAAGTAGCTTTTATCTGGTATTAGATATGGATATGGCTCTATTATTGCATTTAATGGTCTATAATTGATGACCATTCTTTTCTTACCTCATTTCTGCTCTGAATACTTGTTAACCATAAAGGCGTAACAACAGAAAGGAGAGGTTGATTTTTCAATGAAGCCATTTACTTCTATATATTTGATCTGTGCTTCCATATCATCATAATCTTGAGCTGGTATTGGGATTTTCTTCCCAATCTTCATATGATTGCCTTCAAGTATCTTAATTTCCATTTCACTCATAGCTTTGGACCAAAACTACTGCGAGTTCTCTGAGCAGATAGAGGGCTTGATCCTATTTCTTATTTCTTGTATCTCTCTGGGATTACTTCTGGGCTCTGAGTCATGGAGCTGGGGAACTATTCTGTAGCATAGATAAGGTGAGGTATCCTAAGACTTTCATTCTCTATGGTGAACATAATGCTGTTTGTAGTAGCACCATAGGGTGAGTATCTATCAATAAATGATCCTCCAAGGAGGATGTCAATGGGCATCTTCTCAAGGGCAAAGAAATCACAATGGAAGATTTTGTCTTAGATGTGAAGGGGTTGCTAATGTTTATAGTCTCTACAAGTAAAACTATTCCCCTAAACATCTAAGCTCTTATAAGCTTGATTTTCATCAAGTGTCTTCCAGTCACTAATGAGTTATGGTTTAGCAAATGAGAGAGAAGCACCAGTGTCTACTTGTGCATCTACTAGTCTGCCATTTATTTCTAATGTAAAGAATTGGGCAAATATGCCATTAATTAAATGGTTTAAATAGACAAGCTGTGGAAGTTCTAGAGAGGGAATACTAGTACATACCAGTTTTTGCCTTCTTGGATCCTGAACAATTGTTGGTTTAGGGTAGACTTCTTCTTCTTATTCTGGTTCAACTTCTTCTTCTTGGAGATTACTGCATTCACCAGGGCAGTAATCTTGGTTGGAATAAAACATACTTCCGACTTCATCCTCTTCATTGTCATCATCCCACCGAGATGCTGGTGTTGTAGCTAGTTCTTCTGCCACTATGAGTGTGTTCCATAATGGCACTCTTATTTCTTTTGGCAGCTCCTTGCTAGTGAACTTGTTCTTTATCTAGGAGTCACTTGGCTTGAAATAGCTTGGATATTACACAGGAGGATGTTCGAGTCTATGCATTGTGGGTGGTTATCTAGGCATAAAGGGCTGTCTCCCTCTAGATGATTCTCCTCTAGAGTATCCTCTTTCTCATGGTTTCTCTGGTCGCTCAGGCACTTCATGGTGATGGCGTGACTAGGCTCCATATGCTTCATTAGACTGAATAGACCAGTCATTGTGTCTATAGTGTCTTACACCATGTTGCATATTTGTCATTGGATGTTCAAGCTCATCTATAAGTGATTAAAGAGCTGCTACATCTTCTTCATCATCATAATCTTCATCAAGAATATCTTTAAGTGTAGGCTCATAAATGTCTTCTTGAAGATACAGATCTTCGTTTGCGTCAACTATATCCCAACACGCTGCTGCGTTTGAGGAAAAGACGGCTTTGATAGCAAGATTTTTGCAGGAGCAATTGGGAGCAATGTGGCCATGTTTGTAGCAAATATAACAAATCAGCTGCTTGGAAGGAGGATGAGCATTGCGTCGTTTCTTCAAGAAATGATGAGGAGGAGCATAAGAATGCTTTTTAGGAAAAGAGCGGCGCTTTAATGAGACATGCTTGTGGCCCTGCTTCTGTTGGTGACGAGGTTGGACAAACTGTCTATAGCCAAATGGGGCTATTTCTGGAAATGTAGGAGCTATCTAGGATGCTTGGTGCTTGCTGAGTTTCTGCATTGACTTAGTCTCAGAGACTAAAGTCATTATTTGCTGCTTGGCAAAATCTATGACATCAGAAAGGGCTAGATCTTCGATCGTGAGTCCTTTGAGGTCAATATATGAAATAACTCTGTCAATTAAATTATAATGTAGAGCATGTAGAAGTTTAAGTTTAATTTCAGTAGAAGCATAACTTCTACTATCATATGCAAGCTTTCAGAATTACTTAGCAAAAGCTTCAAACTGCTTCAAATCAGAGAGCTCCATTTTTAGTAACTATTTCTTTGACTCCAATTCTCTATTGCCAGCTGGAGGAGCAAACTCATTAATCAATAAATGAAATAATGTTGCTAAAGAATTAGGTTGGTTATGTACATGCTCATATTGCTGTGGCTCAGCCATGGACTGCCAGCACAAGCTAGTAATACCCCATAAAAATTTTGTTGCAAAGCAAGTGCTTCCTACTTGGTCTAGATGGCCCTGAATAACAAGTACACGCATGGTATTGCACTAGGCTATGATTTCATTCAAAGGGTCTAACAGGTCATCAATATTCAAGTACCAAGGATGGAGATGAACATGGGTTCTTTGCATAAGGGTATGACTGGGTGATCTCTTTACAGTTTTGAATGAGGGGCTAAAAGAGACTGAACAGAGAGGTTTGGAAGACGATTCTGCCTTCTGGTCTTCTTTGAAAAGCCAACTAAGACTATCCTCAAGAATATCTATTTTAGTATCTATGGATGCTATTTTTTTCTCTATATTATTTACAGTATCCTTAATCGATAATACATCTCTACACAGATCATCAAAATTTTCAATAAAATGAGAATTAAATCTCGCAGTATAGTTCCTTTGCTTGAACTCATTAGAGGGGTTCTCATATGTAGCTGCAAAATACTGCATAGTTCCTACTGGTTGCTTATGGACACCTTTTGGCAGCAGCCATCTTCCTCCTCTATACAGAGTAGTAGTATCTTCTGTGTAGAATTCTATACTGTCTTCTTGGGGAAGACTCATGAAAGTTCCTAGTAAATCATTGCGTTGATTTACCTCTTCATCTTTGATATGTGGTGCAACCTGGCTTTGATACTAATCTTTTATTATGTTAGTAGACGCCTCCAATCTTTGACTCTTTTGTTCTTGATGTGAAAGAAACCTGTGATAGTAGGCAAGGGCCGAATGGATATGGCTTCACTATATTGCTTCAAAATTTAAATATTACACACTATTAAAAATACTTGCTTCAGTTTTTGATTCTCAAGATCCATCAAAATGGGCAAGAGAAGAGCATACTCGTGAACAAGTTACTAATGCTTAGAAAAACTTTCAAAAGTTTCAAACTACTTCAAATCACAGAGCTCCATTTTCAGTAACCATTTCTTTGACTCCAATTCTCTATTGCCAGCTGGAAGAGCAAACTCATTAATCAATAAATGAAATAATGCTGCTAAAGAATCGGGTTGGTTATGTACATGCTCATATTGATGTGGCTCGATCATGGACTGCCACCACAAGCTAGTAATACCCCATAAAAATATTGTTGCAAAGCAAGTGCTTCCTACTTGGTCTAGATGGCCCTGAATAAAAAGTACATGCATGGTATTGCACCAGGCTGTGATTTCATTCAAAGGGTCTAGCAGGTCATCAATATTCAAGTACCAAGGTTGGAGATGAACATGGGTTCTTTGCAAAAGGGTATGACTGGGTGATCTCTTTACAGTTTTGAATGAGGGGCCAAAGGAGACTGAACAGAGAAGTTTGGAAGATGATTCTGCCTTCTGGTCTTCTTTGGAAAGCCAACTAAGACTATCCTCAAGAATATCTATTTTAGTATCTATGGATGCTACCTTTTTCTCTATATTATTGACAGTATCCTTAATGGATAATACATCTCTACACAGATCATCAAAATTTTCAATAAAATGAGAATTAAATATTGCAGTATAGTTTCTTTGCTTGAACTCATTAGAGGGTTTCTCATATGCAGCTACAAAATACTGCATAGTTCCTGCTGGTTGCTTATGGACACCTTTTTACGGCGGCCATCTTCTTCCTCTGTACAGAGTAGTAGTATCTTCTGTGTAGAATTCTATATTGTCTTCTCGGGGAAGACTCATGAAAGTTCCTGGTAAATCATTGCCTTGATTTACCTCTTCATCTTCGATCAAAATGTGACCAGTTTTTACAGATCTACGCGAAGAAGACATAGACGGTCTTGTAGGAGAGAGATGGGAATTTACAGACAGGGATCTTGGTAAAATATTAATAGTTCTACCATCACTTTGGTGGAATGTGGATTGACCTTTTATCTTTGGAGAGACATTCTTCAACCAGTCAAGTTTTCATTCATGGGGAATTTCAATTGCTTCAATATGGCCTTTTTGCAGTTGGACAGTTCCACTTAATCTTCTAGCATATGGAATATTCTCAAGGATTTTGGGGTGATTGGTGTTGGTCATACTATAGACAATAGAGATGTTAATGGATGCATATTTAAACTCACCGAACATGTCTAAACCAAATAGAGAGGTGAACAAACCCCAACAATCTAAAGATCCATGTTTTACTTATTTACAACCTTTATCGCAGACTATGACAGAGAGGTTGGGACAAAACTCAAAACAAATAATATCATCATTTAAGCGGCCAAGGATAGATAACTGACAGGAGTGCTTAAAGCTGACTTGGCGGCGATCACACAAAGCTAGATATATAATAGGCTTAATATTGCTAGGAATCAAGGGTACTATATGTACTCGGATCAAACCAAAATGAACAAATTTGACATCTTCATGTGACCTGATATAATTGATTTCTTGCTCAAGTAACAGAGAGAGTAAATTTGTCTGATATGTTTTCTTGGGTTTGTAACTGAGTGTTAGCTCAACATACTTGATTTTAGGCTTAACAAAAGACAAATATGTAGAAGTATACAAAAACTTAGATTTGACTAACTCTGATTTCTTATACACATGGGAAACCTTAATAGCCAGAGGTTTAAACAAACTGGTTTTCTTTTCAAGATTTTCTTCTGTTACATCAATATCGGGACAGTCCAATATTTGATCTGGGACAAATGGAGGGAGTTCATACATGCCTTCGAACTCAGATTCATTCATGATCTCTATGGTAGATGTGGATGGAGATTTTCCAAATTCCATTACGGGGAGATTTGGGTTCTGGTAAGCGAGAAATTTCAGGTGAGGGAAATAAAAGATGCAGAGATAAAAGTGGCCTATGACAAATTAGAATAGCAGCCTATGACTCAATGCAATGACTGTTCCCAAAGAAATTTTCAAAGCAGAGAACTCAAAAGATCATTCCGCGAAATAGGAAAAATGATTCACAACTTACAGTAGTCTAGTCTGGCTCTGATACCAATATTTTATTTCATCAGTAGATGGCTCTAATCTTTGACTCTTTTGTTCTTGATGTGGAAGAAACCTGCGATAGTAGGCAGGGGCTGAATGGCTTCGGCTTCACTATATTGCTTCAAACTTTAAATATTACACACTATTACAAATACTTGCTTTTTAGGAAAAGAGTGGTGCTTGAATGAGACATGCTTGCGGCGCTACTTCTGTTGGCGATGAGGTTGGACAAACTATGTACAGCCAAATGGGGCTATTTTTGGAAATGCAGGAGCTATCTGGGATGCTTGGTGCTTCTTGAGTTTCTCCATTGACTTAGTCTTAGAGACTAAAGTCATTATTTGCTACTTGGAAAAATCTGACATCAGAAAGGGATAGATCTTCGATCGTGAGTCCTTTGAGGTCAATATATGAAATAACTCTGTCAATTAAATTATAAGGCAGAGCATGCAGAAATTTAAGTTTAATTTTGGTAGAAGCATAACTTCTACTATCATATGCAAGCTTTCAGAATTGCTTAGCAAAAGCTTCAAATCATAGAGCTCCATTTTCAGTAACCATTTCATTGACTCCAATTCTCTATTGCCAGCTGGAGGAGCAAACTCATTAATCAATAAATGAAATAATGCTGCTAAAGAATCAGGTTGGTTATGTACATGCTCATATTGCTGTGGCTCAGTCATGGACTGCCACCACAAGCTAGTAATGGTTACTGAAAATGGAGCTCTATGATTTGAAGTAGTTTGAAGCTTTTGCTAAGCAATTCTGAAAGCTTGCATATGATAGTAGAAGTTATGCTTCTACCGAAATTAAACTTAAATTTCTGCATGCTCTACCTTATAATTTAATTGACAGAGTTATTTCATATAATGACATCAGAAAGGGCTAGATCTTCGATCGTGAGTCCTTTGAGTTGTAACTGAGTGTTAGCTCAACAGACTTGATTCTAGGCTTAACAAAAGACAAATATGTAAAAGTAGACAAAAACTTAGATTTGACTAACTCTGATTTCTTATACACATGGGAAGCCTTAATAGCTGGAGGTTTAAACAAACTGGTTTCCTTCTCAAGATTTTCTTCTGTTACATCAATATCGGGACAGTCCGATATTTGATCTGGGACAAATGGAGGGAGTTCATACATGCCTTCAAACTCAGATTCATTCATGATCTCTATGGTAGATGTGGATGGAGTGTTTTCAAATTCCATTGTAGGGAGATTTGGGTTATGGTAAGCGAGAAATTTCAGGTGAGAGAAATAGAAGATGTAGAGATAAAAGCGGCCTATGACAAATTAGAATAACGGCTTGTGACTCGATGCAATGACTATTCCCAAAGAAATTTTCAAGGCAGAGACCTCAAAATATCATTCCAAATTCTATTTAAAGTTTGAAGCAATATAGTGAAGCCGCAGCCATTCGGCCCCTGCCTACTATCGTAGGTTTCTTCCACATCAAGAACAAAAGAGTCAAAGATTGGAGGCGTCTACTGACATAATAAAAGATTGGTATCAGAGCCAGACCAGACTACTGTAAGTTGTGAAACATTTTTCCTATTTTGTGGAATGATCTTTTGAGTTCTCTACTTTGAAAATTTCTTTGAGAACAGTCATTGCATCGAGTCACAGGCCGTTATTCTAATTTGTCATAAGCCACTTTTATCTCTGCATCCTCTATTTCCCTCACCTGAAATTTCTCACTTACCAGAACCCAAATCTCCTCGCAATGGAATTTGGAAAATCTCCATCCACATCTACCATAGAGATCATGAATGAATTTGAGTTCGAAGGCATGTATGAACTCCCTCCATTTGTCCCAAATCAAATATCAGACTGTCTTGATATTGATGTAACAGAAGAAAATCTTGAGAAGGAAACCAGTTTGTTTAAACCTCCTACTATTAAGGCTTTCCATGTGTATAAGAAATCAGAGTTAGTCAAATCTAGGTTTTTGTATACTTCTACATATTTGTCTTTTGTTAAGCCTAGAATCAAGTCTATTGAGCTAACACTCAGTTATAAACCTAAGAAAACATATCAGACAAATTTACTCTCTCTGTTATCTGAGCAAGAAATCAATTATATCAGGTCACATGAAGATGTCAAATTTGTTCATTTTGGTTTGATCCGAGTACATATAGTACCCTTGAATCCTAACAACATTAAGCCTTTTATATATCTAGCTTTGTGTGATCACCGCCAAGTCAGCTTTAAGCACTCCTGTCAGTTATCTAGCCTTGGCCATTTAAATGATGATATTATTTGTTTTGAGTTTTGTCCCAACCTCTCTGTCGCAGTCTGCGATAAAGGTTATAAAGAAGTAAAACATGGATCTTTAGATTGTTGGGGTTTGTTCACCTCTCTGTTTGGTTTAGAAATGTTTGGTGAGTTTAAATATGCATCCCTTAACATCTCCATTGTCTATAGTATGACCAACACCAATCACCCCAAAATCCTTGAGCATCTACCATATGCCAGAAGATTAAGTGGAACTGTCCAACTGCAAAAAGGCCATAATGAAGTTGAAATTCCCCATGAATGGAAACTTGACTAGTTGAAGAATGTCTCTTCAAAGATAAAAGGTCAATCCATAGTCCACCAAAGTGACGGCAGAACTGTTAATATTTTACCAAGATAACTGTCTGTAAATTCTCGTCTCTCTCCTACAAGACCATCTACATCTTCTTCATGTAGATCTATAAAAATTGGTCACATTTTGATCGAAGATGAAGAGGTAAATCAAGGCAATGATTTACTAGGAACTTTCATGAGTCTTCCCCAAGAAGACAGTATAGAATTCTATACAGAAGATACGACTACTCTGTATAGAGGAGGAAGATGGGCGCTGCCAAAAGGTGTCCATAAGCAACCAGTAGGAACTACGCAGTATTTTGCAGCTGCATATGAGAACCCCTCTAATGAGTTCAAGTAAAGGAACTATACTGTGAGATTTAATTCTCATTTTATTGAAAATTTTCATGATCTATGTAGAGATGTATTATACATTAAGGATATTGTAAATAATATAGAGAAAAAAGTAGCATCCATAGATACTAAAATAAATATTCTTGAGGATAGTCTTAGTTGACTTTCCAAAAAAGACCAGAAGGCAGAATCATCTTCCAAACCTCTCTATTCAATCTCCTTTGGCCCCTCATTCAAAACTGTAAAGAGATCACCCAGTCATACCCTTATGCAAAGAACCCATGTTCATCTCCAACCTTGGTACTTGAATATTGATGACCTGCTAGACCCTTTGAATGAAATGACAACTTGGTGCAATACCATGCGTGTACTTGTTATTCAACCAAGCGACTCCTGGATAAAGAACAAGTTCACCAATAGAGAGCCACCAAAAGAAATAAGAGAGCCATTGTGGAACACACTCCTACTAGTAGAAGAACCAACTACAACACCAGCACCTTGGTGGGACGACAACAATGAAGAGGATGAAGTCAGAAGTATGTTTTATTCTGACCAAGATTACTATCCTGGTGAATGCAGTAATCTCCAAGAAGAACAAGAAGCTGAACCAAAAGAAGAAGAAGAAGTCTACCCTAAACTAGCAATTGTTCAGGATCCAGGAAGGCAAAAACTGGTATGTACCAGTATTCCCTCTCTAGAACTTCCACAGCCTGTCTATTTAAACCATTTAATTAATGGCAGATTTGCCCAATTCTTTACATTATAAATAAATGGCAGACTAGTAGACACACAAGTAGACACTGGTGCTTCTTTCTCATTTGCTAAACCACAACTCATCAGTGACTGGAAGGCACTTGATGAAAATCAAGCTTATAAGATCTTAGATGTTCAGGGGAATAGTTTTACTTGTAGAGACTATAAACATTAACAGCCCCTTCACATCCAAGACAAAATCTTCCATTGTGATTTCTTTGCCCTTGAGAAGATGCCCATTGACATCCTCCTTGGAGGATCATTTATTGGTAGATACTCACCCTATGGTGCTACTAAAAAGAGCATTATGTTCACCATAGAGAATGAAAGGCTTAGAATACCTTGCCTTATCTATGCTACAGAGCAGTTCCCTAGCTCCATGACTTAGAGCCCATAAGTAATCACAGCGGAGATACAAGAAATAGGAAATAGGATCAAGTCCTCTATCTGCTCAGAGAACCCGTAGCAATTTTGGTCCAAAGCTATGCCTGAAATGGAAATTAAGATACTTGAAGGCAAGCATATGAATATTGGGAAGAAAATCCCAATACCAGCTCATGATTACGATGATATGGAAGCACAGATCAAAGATCTGGAAGCAAATGGCTTCATTGAAAAATCAACCTCTTCTTTCTGCTGTTACGTCTTTATGGTTAACAAGCATTCAGAGCAAAAACGAGGTAAGAAAAGAATGGTCATCAATCATAGACCATTAAATGCAATAAAAAAGCCATATCCATATCCAATACCAGATAAAAGCAACTTGCTTGAGAAAGTTGCAGCCTGCAAATATTTCTCACAGTTCGATTGCAAGTCAGGCTTTTTCCAAAAAAGAGTCAAAGATTGGAGGCGTCTACTGACGTAATAAAATATTTGTGTAATATTTAAAGTTTGAAGCAATATAGTTAAGCCGTAGCCATTCAGCCCCTGCCTTTCGGCCCCTGCCTACTATCGCAGGTTTCTTCCACATCAAGAACAAAAGAGTCAAAGATTAGAGGCGTCTACTGACGTAATAAAAGATTGCTATCAGAGCCAGACCAGACTACTATAAGTTGTGAATCATTTTTCCTATTTTGCAGAATGATCTTTTGAGTTCTCTGCTTTGAAAATTTCTTTGTGAACAGTCATTGCATCGAGTCACAGGCCATTATTCTAATTTGTCATAGGCCGCTTTTATCTCTGCATCCTCTATTTCCCTCACCTAAAATTTCTCGCTTACCAGAACCCAAATCTCCCCGTAATGGAATTCGAAAAAGCTCCATCCACATCTACCATAGAGATCATGAATGAATATGAGTTCGAAGGCATGTATGAACTCCCTCCATTTGTCCCAGATCAAATATCAGACTGTCCCGATATTGATGTAACAGAAGAAAATCTTGAGAAGAAAACCAGTTTGTTTAAACCTCTGGCTATTAAGGCTTCCCATGTGTATAAGAAATCAGAGTTAGTCAAATCTATGTTTTTGTATACTTCTACATATTTGTCTTTTGTTATGCCTAGAATCAATCCTGTTGAGCTAACACTCAGTTACAAACCCAAGAAAACATATCAGACAAATTTACTCTCTCTGTTACCTGAGCAAGAAATCAATTATATCATGTCACATGAAGATGTCAAATTTGTTCATTTTGGTTTGATCCAAGTACATAGAGTACCCTTGATTCCTAACAATATTAAGCATATTATATATCTAGCTTTGTGTGATCACCACCAAGTCAGCTTTAAGCACTCCTGTCAGTTATCTAGCCTTGGCCGCTTAAATGATGATATTATTTGTTTTGAGTTTTGTCCCATCCTCTCTGTCACAGTCCGCGATAAAGGTTGTAAAGAAGTAAAATATGGATCTTTAGATTGTTGGGGTTTGTTCACCTCTCTATTTGGTTTAGACATGTTTAATGAGTTTAAATATGCATCCATTAACATCTCCGTTGTCTATAGTATGACCAACACCAATCACCCCAAAATCCTTGAGAATCTGCCATATGCCAGAAGATTAAGTGGAACTGTCCAACTGCAAAAAGGCCATATTGAAGTAGTTGAAATTCCCCATGAATGGAAACTTGACTGGTTGAAGAATGTCTCTCCAAAGATAAAAGGTCAATCCACAGTCCACCAAAGTGATTGCAGAACTATTAATATTTTACCAAGATCCCTGTCTATAAATTCCCGTCTCTCTCCTACAAGACCATCTACGTCTTCTTTGCGTAGATCTATAAAAACTGGTCACATTTTGATCGAAGATGAAGAGGTAAATCAAGGCAATGATTTACCAGGAACTTTCATGAGTCTTCCCCGAGAAGACAGTATATAATTCTACACAGAAGATACTACTACTCTGTACAGAGGAAGAAGATGGTTGCTGTCAAAAGGTGTCAATAAGCAACCAATAGGAACTATGCAGTATTTTGTAGCTACATATGAGAACCCCTCTAATGAGTTCAAGCAAAGGAACTATACTGTGAGATTTAATTCTCATTTTATTGAAAATTTTGATGATCTGTGTAGAGATGTATTATCCATTAAGGATACTGTAAATAATATAGAGAAAAAAGTAGCATCCATAGATACTAAAATAGATATTCTTGAGGATAGTCTTAGTTGGCTCTCTAAGGAAGACCAGAAGGCAAAATCATCTTCCAAACCTAGCTCTGATACCAATCTTTTATTACGTCAGTAGACGCCTCCAATCTTTGACTCTTTTCTGGTAAAAGCCTGACTTGCAATCGAACTGTGAGAAATATTTGTAGGCTGCAACTTTCTCAAGCAAGTAGCTTTTATCTGGTTTCTTCCACATCAAGAACAAAAGAGTCAAAGATTGGAGGCATCTACTGATGTAATAAAATATTGGTATCAGAGCTAGACCAGACTATTGTAAGTTGTGAATCATTTTTCCTATTTCACGGAATGATCTTTTGAGTTCTCTGCTTTGAAAATTTCTTTGGGAATAGTCATTGCAATGAGTCACAGGCCGTTATTCTAATTTGTCATAGGCCTCTTTTATCTCTGCATCCTCTATTTCCCTCACATGAAATTTCTCACTTACCGGAACCCAAATCTCCCCACAATGGAATTCGGAAAAGCTCCATCCACATCTACCGTAGAGATCATTAATGAATCTGAGTTCAAATGCATGTATGAACTCCCTCCATTTGTCCCAGATCAAATATTAGACTGTCCCAATATTGATGTAACAAAAGAAAATCTTCAGAAGGAAACCAGTTTGTTTAAACCTCCAGCTATTAAGGCTTCCCATGTGTATAAGAAATCAGAGTTAGTCAAATCTAAGTTTTTGTATACTTCTACATATTTGTCTTTTGTTAAGCCTAGAATCAAGTCTGTTGAGCTAACACTCAGTTACAAACCCAAGAAAACATATCAGACAAATTTACTCTCTCTGTTACCTGAGTAAGAAATCAATTATATCAAGTCACATGAAGATGTCAAATTTGTTCATTTTGGTTTGATTTGAGTACATATAGTACCCTTGATTCTTAGCAATATTAAGCCTGTTATATATCTAGGTTTGTGTGATTGCCGCCAAGTTAGCTTTAAGCACTCCTGTCAGTTATCTAGCCTTGGCTGCTTAAATGATGATATTATTTGTTTTGAGTTTTGTCCCAACCTCTCTGTCACAGTCTGTGATAAAGGTTGTAAAGAAGTAAAACATGGATCTTTAGATTGTTGGGGTTTGTTCACCTCTCTGTTTGGTTTAGACATGTTCAGTGAGTTTAAATATGCATCCATTAACATCTCCGTTGTCTATAGTATGACCAACACCAATCACCCCAAAATCCTTGAGAATCTACCATATGCCAGAAGATTAAGTGGAACTGTCCAACTGCAAAAAGGCCATATTGAAGCAGTTGAAATTCCCCATGAATGGAAACTTGACTGGTTAAAGAATGTCTCTCTAAAGACAAAAGGTCAATCCATAGTCCACCAAAGTGACAGCAGAACTGTTAATATTTTACCAAGATCCCTGTCTGTAAATTCTCATCTCTCTCCTACAAGACCATCTACATCTTCTTCACGTAGATCTGTAAAAATTGGTCACATTTTGATCGAAGATGAAGAGGTAAATCAAGGCAATGATTTACCAAGAACTTTCATGAGTCTTCCCCAAAAAGACAGTATATAATTCTACACAGAAGATACTACTACTCTGTACAGAGGAGGAAGATGGCCACCGCCAAAAGGTGTCCATAAGCAACCGGCAGGAACTATACAATATTTTGTAGCTGCATATGAGAACCCCTCTAATGAGTTCAAGCAAAGGAACTATACTGTGAGATTTAATTCTCATTTTATTGAAAATTTTGATGATCTGTGTAGAGATGTATTATCCATTAAGGATACTGTAAATAATATAGAGGAAAAAGTAGCATCCATAGATACTAAAATAGATATTCTTGAGGATAGTCTTAGTTGGCTTTCCAAAGAAGACCAGAAGGTAGAATCATCTTCCAAACCTCTCTGTTCAGTCTCCTTTGGCCCCTCATTCAAAACTGTAAAGAGATCACCCAATCATACCCTTATGCAAAGAACCCATGTTCATCTCCAACCTTGGTACTTGAATATTGATGACCTGCTAGAACCTTTGAACAAAATCACAGCCTGGTGCAATACCATGCATGTACTTGTTATTCAGGGCCATCTAGACCAAGTAAGAAGCACTTTCTTTGCAACAAAATTTTTATGGGGTATTACTAGCTTGTGGTGGCAGTCCATGACTAAGCCACAGCAATATGAGCATGTACATAACCAACCCAATTCTTTAGCAGCATTATTTGATTTATTGATTAACGAGTTTGCTCCTCCAGCTGGTAATAGATAATTAGAGTCAAAGAAATGGTTACTAAAAATGGAGCTCTATGATTTGAAGTAGTTTGAAGCTTTTGAAAGTTTTTCTAAGCATTAGTAACTTGTTCATGAGTATGCTCTTCTCTTGCCCATTTTGACGGATCCTGAGAATCAAAAACTGAAGCAAGTATTTGTAATAGTGTGTAATATTTAAAGTTGGAAGCAATATAGTGAAGCCATAGCCATTCAGCCCCTGCCTACTATCACAGGTTTCTTCCACATCAAGAACAAAAGAGTCAAAGATTAGAGGCGTCTACTGACGTAATAAAAGATTAGTATCAGAGCCAGGTTGCACCACGTATCGAAGATGAAGAGGTAAATCAAGGCAATGATTTACCAAGAACTTTCATGAGTCTTCCCCGAGAAGATAGTATAGAATTATACACAGAAGATACTACTACTCTGTACAGAGGAGGAAGATGGCCGCCACCAGAAGGTGTCCATAAACAACCAGCAGGAACTATGTAGTATTTTGCAGCTACATATGAGAACCCCTCTAATGAGTTGAAGCAAAGGAACTATACTGCAAGATTTAATTCTCATTTTATTGAAAATTTTGATGATCTATGTAGAGATGTATTATCCATTAAGGATACTGTAAATAATATAGAGAAAAAAGTAGCATCCATAGATACTAAAATAGATATTCTTGAGGATAGTCTTAGTTGGCTTTTCAAAGAAGACCAGAAGGTAGAATCATCTTCCAAACCTCTCTGTTCAGTCTCCTTTAGCCCCTCATTCAAAACTATAAAGAGATCACCCAGTCATACCCTTATGCAAAGAACCCATGTTCATCTCCAACCTTGGTAATTGAATATTGATGACCTGCTAGACTCTTTGAATGAAATCATAGCCTAGTGCAATACCATGCATGTACTTGTTATTCAGGGCCATCTAGACCAAGTAGGAAGCACTTGCTTTGCAACAAATTTTTTATGGGGTATTACTAGCTTGTGGTGGCAGTCCATGACTAAGCCACAACAATATGAGTGTGTACATAACCAAACCGATTCTTTAGCAGCATTATTTCATTTATTGATTAATGAGTTTGCTCTTCCAACTGGCAATAGAGAATTGGAGTCAAAGAAATGGTTACTGAAAATGGAGCTCTGCAATTTGAAGTAGTTTGAAGCTTTTGCTAAGCAATTTCGAAAGCTTGCATATGATAGTAGAAGTTATGCTTCTATCAAAATTAAACTTATACTTCTACATGCTCTACCTTATAATTTAATTGACAGAGTTATTTCATATATTGACCTCAAAGGACTCATGATCAAAGATCTAGCCCTTTTTGATGTCATAGATTTTGCCAAGCAGCAAATAATGACTTTAGTCTCTGAGACTAAGTCAATGCAGAAACTCAGCAAGCACCAAGGATCCCAGATAGCTCATGCATTTCCAGAAATAGCCCCATTTGGCTATAGATAGTTTGTCCAACCTCATCGCCAATAGAAGCAGTGCCGCAAGCATGTCTCATTTAAGCACCGCTATTTTCCTAAAAAGCATTCTTATGCTCCTCCTCATCATTTCCTAAAGAAATAATGCAATGCTCGTACTCCTTCCAAACAGTCGATTTGATTTATTTGCCACAAACTCGACCACATTTCTCCCAATTGCTCCTGCAAAAATCCTACTGTCAAAGCCGTCTTTTCCTCCAACGTAGTAGCGTGGTGGGATATAGTTCACGCTGATGAAGATCTATATCTTCAAGAAGACTTTTATGAGCCTACACTTGAAGATCTTCTTGATGAAGATTATGATGATGAAGAAGATGCAGTAGCTCTTGAATCACTTGCAGATGAGCTCAAACATTCAATGACAAATATCCAACATGGTGCAAGACACTATAGACACAATGACTGGTCTATCTAGTCTAATAAAGCATATGGAGCCTAGTAATGCCATCACCATGAAGTACCTGAGCGACCAGAGAAACCACGAGGAAGAGGATACTCCAGAGGAGAATCATCTAGAGGGAGATAACCCTCTATGCCTAGACAACCACCCACAATGCATAGACTCAAACATCCTCCTGTGCAATATCCAAGCTCTTTCAATCCAAGCGACTCCTGGATAAAGAACAACTTCACCAGCAGAGAGCCGCCAAAAGAAATAAGAGAGCCATTGTGGAACACACTCCTACCAGCAGAAGAACCAACTACAACACCAGCACCTCGGTGGGATGATGACAATGAAGAGGATGAAGTCAGAAGTATGTTTTATTCTGACCAAGATTACTGCCCTGGTGAATGCAATAATCTCCAAGAAGAAGAAGAAGCTGAACCAGAATAAGAAGAAATCTACCCTGAACCAACAATTATTCAAGATCTAGGAAGGCAAAAACTAGTATGTACCAGTAGTCCCTCTCTAGAACTTCCACAGCCTGTCTATTTAAACCATTTAATTATTGGCAGATTTGCCCAATTCTTTACATTAGAAATAAATGGCAGATTGGTAGACACACAAGTAGACACTGGTGCTTCTCTCTCATTTGCTAAACCATAACTCATCAGTAATTGGAAGACACTTGATGAAAATCAAGCTTATAAGAGCTTAGATGTTCAGGGGAATAGTTTTACTTGTAGAGACTATAAATATTAGCAGCCCCTTTGCATCTAAGACAAAATCTTCTATTGTGATTTCTTTGCCCTTGAGAAGATGCCCATTGACATCCTCCTTGGAGGATCATTTATTGATAGATACTCACCCTATGGTGCTACTACAAAGAGCATTATGTTCACCATAGAGAATGAAAGGCTTAGGATACCTCACCTTATCTATGCTACATAGCAGTTCCCCAGCTCCATGACTCAGAGCCCAGAAGTAATCCCAGTGGAGATACAAGAAATAGGAAATAGGATAAAGTCCTCTATCTGCTCAGAGAACCCACAGTAGTTTTGGTCCAAAGCTATGCCTGAAATAGAAATTAAGATACTTGAAGGCAAGCATATGAAGATTGGGAAGAAAATCCCAATACCAGCTCAAGATTACAATGATATGGAAGCACAGATCAAATATCTGGAAGCAAATGGCTTCATTGAAAAATCAACCTCTCCTTTCTGCTATTATGCCTTTATGGTTAACAAGCATTCAGAGCAGAAATGAGGTAAAAAAAGAATGGTCATCAATTATAGACCATTAAATGCAATAACAGAGCCATATCCATATCAAATACCAGATAAAAGCTACTTGCTTGAGAAAGTTATAGCCTGCAAATATTTCTCACAGTTCAATTGCGAGTCAGGCTTTTACCAGATCAGAGTCAAGAAAAAAGACAGAGCCAAGACAGCCTTCAGCTGCCCCTTTGGCAACTATCAATGGACTGTCATGCCTTTCGGCCTTATGAATGCGCTAGCATACTACCAGGCGCATATGGATAAAATTTTTGGTGGCACTTCTCATTTCCATTGTGTATACATAGATGATATTTTAATTTTTAGTAATTCTTTAGATGAGCATGCTACTCATCTCTCCCAATTCTTTCAGCTGGCACAAGAAGCAGGAATAGTCTTGTCAGAGACTAAAATTTAGTTATGCAAAACTGAATGCAACTTCCTCGGTATGGTGATCCAAGAATCTAAACTGCAAGTCTAGCCGCACATCAAAGAAAAAGTCATCAGCTTTCTAGAATGTTTGGATAAACCCAAGCTGCAAGCATTTTTGGGTTTGTTAAATTATCTGAATAGTTTCTATCCTAACTCTGGTGAAGACAGGTACATACTGCAAACACTTCTCTAGAAAAAGAAAGAATTTTTTTGGGAAGAACAACATACTACAGCAGTTCGTAAAATCAAAGCAACTGTAGCCTCACTACCAGAACTACATATTCTAAAGTCCAAACAAATGAAAGTCTATACTGATGCTTTTGACCTCGCATGGGGAGGAGTACTTATTTTTATTGTAGATAATAAAGAGTTTGTGTGTGAGTTTGTAAGTGGTGTGTTTAGCTCCGATGTATTAAAATGGATCTCCTCTGATAAAGAGATCTATGCTGTAAAGAAATGTCTTGAGAAGTTCATGCTTAAACTTCTCCATTTGCCACATTTTGTAATTATAACTGATTGTACTAGATTTCTAACCTTCAGAGAAAAAGATCATTGTCAGAAATATGGTCACAGAAAATATGTCTAGTGGCAGGCATTCTTTCAACAGTTTAATTTTTCTGTGGAGCATATTATAGGTACTGACAATGTAATTGCAGATTGGCTCAGCCGGAATCCTCCAGCAACTTTAATGCATCAGCCTGCACCTAGTTTTAATCTCACCAAGATTCTTAATTAAGGATTCAACTCCTTGAATGTTCTTGTTCATGAATAGATCTTACGAGAAGGCCTACATCCCTGATATACGAGGATTTCCTATGTAGCAGGACAAGACCTGCAAATGTCTACAGCAGTGACAATCCAAACTAACCACCGACAGAGTTTAGGAGTCATCATAATCTTCATCAGGAAGATCTTCAAGTGTAGGCTCATAAATGTCTTCTTGAAGATACAGATCTTCATCAGTGTCAACTATATGGATGCATATTTAAACTCACCGAACATGTCTAAACAAAACAGAGAGGTGAACAAACCCCAACAATCTAAAGATCCATGTTTTACTTCTTTACAACCTTTATCGCGGACTGCGATAGAGAGGTTGGGACAAAACTCAAAACAAATAATATCATCATTTAAGTGGCCAAGGCTAGATAACTGATAGGAGTGCTTAAAGCTGACTTGGCGGCGATCACACAAAGCTAGATATATAACAGGCTTAATATTGCTAGGAATCAAGGGTACTATATGTACTCAGATCAAACCAAAATGAACAAATTTGACATCTTCATGTAACCTGATATAATTGATTTCTTGCTCAGGTAACAGAGAGAGTAAATTTGTCTGATATGTTTTCTTGGGTTTGTAACTGAGTGTTAGCTCAACAGACTTGATTCTAGGCTTAACAAAAGACAAATATGTTGAAGTATACAAAAACTTAGATTTGACTAACTCTAATTTCTTATACACATGGGAAGCCTTAATAGCCAGAGGTTTAAACAAACTGGTTTCCTTCTCAAGATTTTCTTCTGTTACATCAATATCGGGACAGTCCGATATTTGATCTGGGACAAATGGAGGGAGTTCATACATGCCTTTGAACTCAGATTCATTCATGATCTCTACGGTAGATGTGGATGGAGCTTTTCTGAATTCCATTGCGGGGAGATTTGGGTTCTGGTAAGCGAGAAATTTTAGGTGAGGGAAATAGAGGATGCATAGATAAAAGTGGCCTATGCCAAATTAGAATAACGGCCTGTGACTCGATGCAATGACTGTTCCTAAAGAAATTTTCAAAGCAGAGAACTCAAAAGATTATTCTGTGAAATAGGAAAAATGATTCACAACTTACAGTAGTCTGGTCTGGCTCTGATACCAATCTTTTTTACATCAGTAGATGCCTCCAATTGGTATCGCCGTAGCCATTCAGCCCCTGCCTACTATCACAGGTTTCTTCCACATCAACAACAAAAGAGTCAAAGATTGGAGGCGTCTACTAACGTAATAAAATATTGGTATCAGAGCCAGAGCAGACTACTATAAGTTGTGAATCATTTTTCTTATTTTATGAAATGATCTTTTGAGTTCTCTGCTTTGAAAATTTCTTTGGGAATAGTCATCGCATCGAGTCACAGGCAGTTATTCTAATTTGTCATAGGCCACTTTTATCTCTGCATCCTCTATTTCCCTCACCTGAAATTTCTCGCTTACTAGAATCCAAATCTCCCCACAATGGAATTCATAAAAGCTCCATCCACATCTACCGTAGAGATCATGAATGAATCTAAGTTTGAAGGCATGTATGAACTCCCTCCATTTGTCCCAGATCAAATATCGGACTGTCCTGATATTGATGTAACAGAAGAAAATCTTGAGAAAGAAACCAGTTTGTTTAAACCTCTAGCTATTAAGGCTTCCCATGTGTATAAGAAATCAGAGTTAGTCAAATCTAAGCTTTTTTATACTTCTACATATTTGTCTTTTGTTAAGCCTAGAATCAAGTCTGTTGAGCTAACACTCAGTTACAAACCCAAGAAAACATATCAGACAAATTTACTCTCTCTGTTACTTGAGCAAGAAATCAATTATATGACATCACATGAAGATGTCAAATTTGTTCATTTTGTTTTGATCTGAGTACATATAGTAACCTTGATTCCTAGCAATATTAAGCCTGTTATATATCTAGCTTTGTGTGCTCACCGCCAAGTCAGCTTTAAGCACTCCTGTCAGTTATCTAGCCTTGGCTGCTTAAATGATGATATTATTTGTTTTGAGTTTTGTCCCAACCTCTCTGTTACAGTCTGTGATAAAGGTTGTAAAGAAGTAAAACATGGATCTTTAGATTGTTGGGGTTTGTTCACCTCTTTGTTTCGTTTAGGCATGTTCAGTGAGTTTAAATATGCATCCATTAACATTTCTGTTGTCTATAGTATGACCAACACCAATCACCCCAAAATCCTTGAGAATCTGCCATATGCCAAAAGATTAAGTGGAACTGTCCAACTACAAAAAGGCCATATTGACGCAGTTGAAATTCCCCATGAATGGAAACTTGACTGGTTGAAGAATGTCTCTCCAAAGATAAAAGGTCAATCCAAAGTCCACCAAAGTGACGACAGAAATGTTAATATTTTACCAAGATCCCTGTCTATAATTTCCTATCTCTCTCCTACAAGACCATCTACGTCTTCTTCACATAGATCTATAAAAACCGGTCACATTTTGATCGAAGATGAAGAGGTAAATCAAGGCAATGATTTACCAAGAACTTTCATGAGTCTTCCCCGAGAAGACAGTATAGAATTCTACACAGAAGATACTACTACTCTGTACGGAGGAGGAAGATGGCCGCCGCCAAAAGGTGTCCATAAGCAACCAGCAAGAACTATGCAATATTTTGTAGCTGCATATGAGAACCCCTCTAATGAGTTTAAGCAAGGGAGCTATACTTCGAGATTTAATTCTCATTTTATTGAAAATTTTGATGATCTGTGTAGAGATGTATTATCCATTAAGGATACTGTAAATAATATAGAGAAAAAAGTAGCATCCATAGATACTAAAATAGATATTCTTGAGGATAGTCTTAGTTGGCTTTCCAAAGAAGACCAAAAGGTAGAATCATCTTCCAAACCTCTTTGTTCAGTCTCCTTTGGCCCCTCATTCAAAACTATAAAGAGATCACCCAATCATACCCTTATGCAAAGAACCCATGTTCATCTCCAACCTTGTTACTTGAATATTGATGACCTGCTAGACCCTTTAAACAAAATCACAGCCTGGTGCAATACCATGCATGTACTTGTTATTCAGGCCCATCTAGACCAAGTAAGAAGCACTTGCTTTGCAACAAATTTTTTATGGGGTATTACTAGCTTGTGGTGGTAGTCCATGACTGAGCCACAACAATATGAGCGTGTACATAACCAACCCAATTCTTTAGCAGCATTATTTCATTTATTGATTATTGAGTTTGCTCCTCCAACTGGCAATAGAGAATTGGAGTCAAAGAAATGGTTTTTGAAAATGGAGCTCTGCAATGTGAAGTAGTTTGAAGCTTTTTCTAAGCAATTCTGAAAGGTTGCATATGATAGTAGAAGTTATGCTTCTACCAAAATTAAACTTAAATTTCTACATGCTCTACCTTATAATTTAATTGACAGAGTTATTTCATATATTGACCTCAAAGGACTCACGATCGAAGATCTAGCCCTTTCTGATGTCATAGATTTTGCCAAGCAACAAATAATGACTTTAGTCTCTGGGACTAAGTCAATGCAAAAACTCAGCAAGCACCAAGCATCCCAGATAGCTCATGTATTTCCTGAAACAACCCCATTTAGCTGTAGATAGTTTGTCCAACCTCGTGGCCAACAGAAGCAACACCACAAGCATGTGTCATTTAAGCACCGCTCTTTTCCTCCTAAAAAGCATTCTTATGCTCCTCCTCATCATTTCCTAAATAAATGACACAATGCTCATCCTCCTTCCAAGCAGTCAATTTGCTATATTTGCCACAAACCTGACCACATTGCTCCTAATTGCTCCTGCAAAAATCCTATTGTCAAAGCTGTCTTTTCCTCCAATGCAGCAGCGTGGTGAGATATAGTTGATGCAGATGAAGATTTGTATCTTTAAGAAGACATTTATGAGCCTACACTTGAAGATCTTCCTAATGAAGATTATGATGATGAAGAAGATGCAACAGCTCTTGAATCACTTGCAGATGAGCTCGAACATCCAATGACAAATATGCAACATGGTGCAAGACACTACAGACACAATGACTAGTCTATCCAGTCTAATGAAGCATATGGAGCCTGGTCATGCCATCACCATGAAGTACCTAAGTGACCAAAGAAACCACGAGGAAGAGGATACTCCAAAGGAGAATCATCTAGACGGAGACAACCCTCTATGCATAGATAACCACCCATAATGCATAGACTCGAACATCCTCTTGTACAATATCCAAGCTCTTTCAATCCAAGCGACTCCTAGATAAAGAACAAGTTCACCAGCAGAGAGCTGCCAAAAGAAATAAGAGAGCCATTGTGGAACACACTCCAACTAGCAGAAGAACCGGCTACAACACCAGCACCTCAGTGGGACAATGACAATGAAGAGGATGAAGTCGGAAGTATGTTTTATTCTGACCAAGATTACTGCCCTGGTGAATGCAGTAATCTCCAAGTTGAAGAAGAAGTTGAACCAGAACAAGAAGAAGAATTCTACCCTGAACCAGCAATTGTTCAGGATCCAGGAAGGCAGAAACTGGTATGTACTAGTATTCCCTCTCTAGAACTTCCACAGCCTGTCTATTTAAACCATTTAATTAATGGCAGATTTTCCCAATTCTTTACATTAGAAATAAATGGTAGACTAGTAGACGCACAAGTAGACACTGGTGCTTCTCTCTCATTTGCTAAACCACAACTCATTAGTGACTGGAAGACACTTGATGAAAATTAAGCTTATAAGAGCTTAGATGTTCAGGGGAATAGTTTTACTTGTAGAGACTATAAACATCAACAGCCCCTTCGCATCCAAGACAAAATCTTCCATTGTGATTTCTTTGCCCTTGAGAAGATGCCCATTGACATCCTCCTTGGAGGATCATTTATTGATAGATACTCACCCTATGGTGCTATTACAAAGAGCATTATGTTCACCATAGAGAATGAAAGGCTTAGGATACCTTGCCTTATCTATGCTATAGAGCAGTTCCCCAGCTCCATGACTCAGAGCCCAGATGTAATCCTAGTGGAAATACAAGAAATAGGAAATAGGATCAAGTCCTCTATCTGCTCAGAGAACCCACAGTAGTTTTGGTCCAAAGCTATGCCTAAAATGGAAATTAAGATACTTGAAGGCAAGCATATGAAGATTGGGAAGAAAATTCCAATACCAGCTCAAGATTACGATGATATGGAAGCACAAATCGAAGATCTGGAAGCAAATGGCTTCATTAAAAAATCAACCTCCCCTTTCTGCTGTTACACCTTTATGATTAACAAGCATTTAGAGCAGAAACGAGGTAAGAAAAGAATGGTCATCAATTATAGACCATTAAATGCAATAACAGAGCCATATCCATATCCTATACCAGATAAAAGCTACTTACTTGAGAAAGTTGTAGCCTGCAAATATTTCTCACAGTTTGATTGCAAGTTAGGCTTTTACCAGATCAGAGTCAAGGAAAAAGATAGAGCCAAGACAGCCTTCAGCTACCCCTTTGGCCATTATCAATGGACTATCATGCCTTTTGAACTTATGAATGCGCCAGCATACTACCAGGCACATATGGATAAAATTTTTGGTGGCACTTCTCATTTCCTTTATGTATACATAGATGATATTTTAATTTTTAGTAATTCTTTAGATGAGCATGCTACTCATCTCTCCCAATTCTTTCAGCTGGCACAAGAAGCAGGAATAGTCTTGTCAGAGACTAAAATTTAGTTATGCAAAACTGAATGCAACTTCCTCAGTATGGTGATCCGAGAATCTAAACTGCAAGTCCAGCCGCACATCAAAGAAAAAGTCATCAGCTTTCTAGAATGTTTGGATAAACCCAAGCTGCAAGCATTTTTGGGTTTGTTAAATTATCTGAATAGTTTCTATCCTAACTCTGGTGAAGACAGGTACATACTGCAAACACTTCTCCAAAAAAAGAAAGCATTTCATTGGGAAGAACAACATACTACAGCAGTTCGTAAAATCAAAGCAACTGTAGCCTCGCTACCAAAACTACATATTCCAAAGTCTAAACAAATGAAAGTCTATACTGATGCTTCTGACCTCGCATGGGGAGGAGTACTTGTTTGTATTGTAGATAATAAAGAGTTTGTGTGTGAGTTTACGAGTGGTGTGTTTAGCTCCGATGTATTAAAATGGATCTCCTCTGATAAAGAGATCTATGCTGTAAAGAAATGTCTTGAGAAGTTCATGCTTAAACTTCTCCATTTGCCACATTTTGTAATTGTAACTGATTGTACTAGATTTTTGACCTTCAGAGAAAAAGATCATGGTTGGAAAGATGGTCACAGAAAATATGTCTGGTGGCAGGCATTCTTTCATCAGTTTAATTTTTTTGTGGAACATATTATATGTATTGACAATGTAATTGTAGATTAGCTCAGCCAGAATCCTCCAACAACTTTAATGCATCAGCCTGCACCTGGTTTTAATCTCACCAAGATTCTTAAACAAGGATTCAACTCCTTGAATGTTCTTGTTCAAGAAAAAATCCTATGAGAAGGCCTGCATCCCCGATATATGAGGATTTCCTATGCAACAGGACAAGACCTGAAAATATCTGCAGCAGTGACGATCCAAGCTAACTGTCGACAGAGTTTGGGAGTCATCATAATTGAAAGGCTCAATAGTGAATTCCTGTACCACCAATTCACTGAGCTATTGAAGCAACCACTATGGACGTGGCACATTTGGATCAGATCCACATTCAATGAACATCTATATCGTTGGATTGCTCGACATGGCCTGCATAAAATTCATGAAGAAGAAAATCACGATCAAGATACTGTCGTGCACACAATCATTCACTGATAGCTTGAGTGGGAATCCTATTTCCACTGCACTCCATGACATACGCCATGTGAAGCGGGACCCCCTAATTGTCAACATTGGCATCTCCAAAGCACTTTTTAGATAAGATGCCTTTTCAATCCGATATCTGAAGATGACTTCGTAGACGAAGCGGAAGACATGTTGGGCCCACATCCTAGGATTCCATCCTCACCATCATCATCTTATGGATCCAACGCTTCAAACAACATCTCACTGTAGCCATCTTTTGAGCTGTAAAGCATGATGGGATTGACACCACCTTGCCAGCGAGTAGGCAGGACCGCCCAAAAATTGCTATAAATAAGCCTCTCTACCATTGCATTATCATCGCAAGTTTTAGCTTTGAAAGTTTTTCTAAGCATTAGTAACTTGTTCATGAGTATGCTCTTCTCTTGCCCGTTTTGATGGATCCTAAGAATCAGAAATTGAAGCAAGTATTTGTAATAGTGTGTAATATTTAAAGTTTGAAGCAATATAGTGAAGCCATAGCCATTCGGCCCCTGCCTACTATCATAGGTTTCTTCCACATCAAGAACAAAAGAGTCAAAGATTGGAGGCATCTACTGATGTAATAAAAGATTGGCTCTAAATCTTTTATTACATTAGTAGATGCCTCTAATCTTTGACTCTTTTGTTCTTGATGTGGAAGAAACCTGCGATAGTAGGCAGGGGCCGAATGGCTATGGCTTCACTATATTGCTTCAAACTTTAAATATTACACACTTTCACAAATACTTGCTTCAGTTTCTGATTTTTAAGATCCATCAAAATGGGCAAGAGAAGAGCATACTCATGAACAAGTTACTAATGCTTAGAAAAACTTTCAAAGATAAAACTTGCGATGATAATGCAATGGTAGAGAGGCTTATTTATAGCAATTTTTGGGCGGTCCCTGCCTACTCGCTGGCAAGGCGGTGTCAATCCCATCATGCTTTACAACTCAAAAGATGGCTACAGTGAGATGCTATTTGAAGCATTGGATCCACAAGATGATGATGGTGAGGATGGAATCCTAGGCTGTGGGCCCAACATGTCTTCCGCTTCGTCTATGAGGTCATCTTCGGATATCAGATTGAAAAGGCATCTTATCTGAAAAGTGCTTTGGAGATGCCAATGTCAACAATTAGGGGGTCCTACTTCACATGGCGTATGTCATGGAGTGCAATGGAAATAGGATTCCCACTCAAGCTATCGGCGAATGATTGTGTGCACGACAGTATCTTGATCATGATTTTCTTCTTCGTGAATTCTATGCGGGCCATGTCAAGCAATCCAATGATACAGATGTTTGTTGAATGTGGATCTGATCTGAATGCACCACTTCCATAGTGGTCGCTTCAATAGCTTAGTGAATTGGTGGTACATGAATTCACTATTGAGCCTTTCAATTATGATGACTCCCGAACTCTGTCGGCGGTTAGCTTGGATCGTCACTGGTGCAGACATTTACAGGTCTTGTCTTACTGCATAGGAAATCCTCGTATATCGGGGATGCAGGCCTTCTCGTAGGATTTGTTCTTGAACAAGAACATTCAAGGAGTCAAATCCTTGATTAAGAATCCTGGTGAGATTAAAACCAGGTGCAGGCTGATGCATTAAAGTTGCTGGAGGATTCTGGCTGAGCCAATCTGCAATTACATTGTCAGTACCTATAATATGCTCCATAGAAAAATTAAATTGATGAAAGAATGCCTACCACCGGACATATTTTTTGTGACCACCTTTCTGACCATGATCTTTTTCTCTAAAGGTCAGAAATCTAGTATAATTGGTTACAATTACAAAATGTGGCAAATGGAGAAGTTTAAGCATGAACTTCTCAAGACATTTCTTTACAGCATAGATCTCTTTATCAGAGGAGATCCATTTTAATACATCGAAGCTAAACACACCACTCACAAACTCACACACAAACTCTTTATTATCTACAATACAAACAAGTACTGCTCCCCTTGAGAGGTTAGAAGCATCAGTATAGACTTTCATTTGTTTAGACTTTAGAATATGCAGTTCTGGTAGCGAGGCTACAGTTGCTTTGATTTTACAAATTGCTGCAGCATGTTGTTCTTCTTAATGAAATGCTTTCTTTTTCTGGAGAAGTGTTTGCAGTATGTACCTATCTTCACCAGAGTTAGGATAGAAACTAGGCTATGGGCACTATCTGGAGTTGCTCGCCCAACATGTAGGGGGAGCACAAAGTGCATTACTGGAAAGGGGCGTGAAAAGGCATGAGTGGATAGCCACATCTCCATGGTCTAGCTCTCTAGCAGCTTCACATCTAGCATGAAGGGTCTCCTACATAGCCTTGCTAATTCACCCCCATAGGAGCTTGAGATTTATAGAAGTATCATAAAAGATCCTCTTATTTCTTTCCAATCAGATATTCCACAGGATGAGGGAGGGCCGATTAACCAAGTGACCTGGAGGATAGAGGTTTTAGCAGGAGAATGACCCAATCTCTCCCAGAATTCAATCAAAGAGGATGCGTGCCAGCATGGGCAGTCCCATACACTCCACAACAAATGCTAGATTTGTCTAGTAAACAGACATTGGAAGAAAAGATGGGACACAGTCTCCACATTGTTGCGCACAAGAAACATATAAATGGTCCCTAAAATCCTCATTTACAGAGGTTATCCCACATAAGGCACCTATTGTAGGCCAAAATCTAGAGGAAAAAATTACACTTGGGCCATGAAAAAAATTCCAAACTCTCTTCCACCAAGAGATTGCCATATCTCCAAAAATTTGCTTCATTAAAGCATGGTACCCATGGGAGATAGAATACTACCTAGAAGGGGCACTACCCCAAGCCAAGACATCTCAACCCTATAACAGACTGCATCTTCTAGAGGCAAGAATCTAGGACAGCTCAATCCTATCCTCCATCGAGCCTCCTAGAGGCTAATTAGAAGAGTTTTTCCATCGGTAACCAATAGCCATGCCCAGGTCAAAAGCCTCCTTATAATGAGCAACTATGCTCTAGCTAGCAGCAATAAAGGAATCACTAAGATCCTACAAGTGCAGGTGAGAAGTAATGATAGGGGGTGATCCATCTCAAGAGTCACTCCAAAAGAGGGCCTTTGTGCCCCTGTTGCATATCCAAAAAAGACTACTTTTCACTAGATGAGCTCCCCACTTGAGGGTATCCCACACCATGGATCCTATGCCCTCAAGAGGCATCTTGGCAATGTCAGATGGATCAGCCCCAGGATAGTACTTGTGAGATATAATTTGGGCCCAAAGGTGAGAAGGACTGGAGCACCACTGCCAATAGAGTTTGGCTGCAAGAGCTTGACTAGACAAGATTTCAGAGCGTAGGCCAAGGCCCCCTTCCTTCTTTGGCTGACAAACAGTGTCCCACTTAATCAGGCTCTAGCAGGAACCTTACAAGTTACTGTTTTAAAGGAATTGATAGGAGAGAGCATCAAATTCTTTAAGGAAGTAAACCAGGGCAGCCTGAACCATGCTCTTGTAAATAGGAAGAGCTTGTATCATAGATTGCAAAAGAATCACCCTTCCAGTAGTAAACAACCACCTATGAGTCCAATGGTTCACTTTTTGTCTGAGTTTGTCAAGCACATTCTGCCAAAAAAGTCTAGGTTGTCTCCCCAAAATAATAGGAACCCCCAAGTGAGTGAGGGGGAGATGATGAATCTGAAACTGTAGGATAGTAGCAATCCTCCTCTGAATGGCTTTGGGAGTATTAAAGAAAAAAAAGGACTTGTGATTATTAATTTTCTTCCTAGAGGTAGCCAGATAAGTATCAAGAATAGTTCTAAATGCTTCAGCTTCTCGAATACGGGCTCTTTTGGCAAGAGCAGTGTCATCAACAAATTGAAGGTGGGTTAATACATGTAAGCCATTCCCCCATTGCCAACCTTGAATCAGGTTTTGAGAAACATGAGATTTGATGAGCCATCCAAGTCCCTCGAATAGAATAATAAATAGATAAGGAGAGAGTGGGTCCCCTTGGCGTAGACCTCTGGAAGCACCAAACAACTCTATGGGTTCACCATTAATTAGGACCAAGAAGGAGGGTGTGGTGACATAGCTCATAACCCATCGAGCCCAATCTTGATTAAAATCGAATGCTAGAAGAACTTTATGCAGAAAACCCCAATTGACCCTATCATAGGCCTTTGCCATATCAAGCTTAATGAACATGGCCCGATCCTAAGAAGCACTCATAGAATGGATAGTTTCTGAAGCCATAACTATCCCATCTAGAATTTTTTTGCTTGCTACAAAGCCCCTTTGTTCCTCAGATATCACTATGGGAAGACAAGCCTTAAGTCTTTTTGCTAGGAGCTTAGTAATGATTTTATACACCACATTACAAAGAGAAATGGGTCTAAAAGCATCCAGTTGATTAGCTCGCTCCTTTAGAATAAGAAATAGAAAAGTGGCATTGAGGGCCTTGAGCATCTCTTTTCTGGAGTAAGATTCTTGAACCACTTCCATCAAATCATGCTTAATAATATCCCAAAAATCCTTGTAAAATTTAGCTGGAAAACCATCCGGTCCTGGGGCTTTGCCTTTTTTTATGCTGTGGACCACCACTTCCAATTCTGGCATGCCAATTAGGTGCATGAGAGAGTTATTCATTCTTAGTGACACAACAATTGGAATGCACTCTAGAACTATATTTTTAGCTAGCTCATCTGAGGGAAGATCAGTAGAGAAGAGATCAGAATAAAAGTGAATAGCTTCCCTGGATATAGCTTGGGAGGAGGTCAACCACGTCCTGTCCATGGTGATAAGAGAAGCAATGAAGTTCCTGTTATGCCTACCCTGCACTGAGTTGTGGAAGAAAGTTGTATTCCTATCACCCTCCTAGAGCCAATCAATTTGGGCCTTTTGTTTCCAATAAATTTCCTCACAAAGCTCCCATTCCACTAAGTCCATGATCGTTTGAGATTCAGTGACGCAAAGAGCTTCTGTCAACCTGGCGTCCCAAATTTGCCTGGTAATAACATCCAACCAATTTTGCACCTTCTTCTTCATAAAATGAAGATTGCCAAAACAGTTCTTGTTCTAATATTTTAGTTTTCTCTTAACATACTATAGTTTTTTGGAGAAAGAGTACATCACAATACCATACTCAGACACTCCCTGTCTCCACCAATGGGCCAGTAGATCATGGAGAGAGGAGTCGGGTAGCCACATCAGCTAAAACTTGAAAGAAGGCTTCTTGGGGGTTGCCACAAATTGGATAGAGAGCTTGATCAGCCAATGATCTAAACCTCTCCAGTCAAGAATTTTAGATGAGAGTGACATGGATCTAGAGAGCCAAAAATAGGAAATAAGGAACCTGTCTAGATGCTTAGAGATGGCCACATTCCCACTTCTTCTATTATTCCAAGTGAATAGGCCATTAAGAGGCTTGAAATTTGAGAGATGTAAAAGCTTAATATTTTACCAAAAAAGCTTAGAAGAGGGACCCAACTGTGGCAATCCACCAATCTTCTCATCTAGACTAAGAACCAAGTTGAAGTCCCTAGCTACAAACCATGGTAAGAAGGGGTGGTAGCTTCTAAGAAACCAAATATGTTCCCAAAGCTGGAGCTATCCAGGAAGATCAGAAGGAGCATATACTATAGTCACTAGGATCAGCTCCCTAGTTTCCATGGAGGAAGCCACCATTGAGATAGCTGAAAGGTAGGACAACCAGTGGAGTGGCACTATTTTCCTTGGATCCCACCCCATGGCGAGACCGCCTAAATTCCTGATAGTGCCAATGCATTGCCACTGGCCAAAGAACCAAATATTAGAGGCACAATTAAACAAAGAATCCATTGAAAGCTTAATTTCCTAAATACAGATAATATTTGGAGAATGATCATTCACCAACTGACACATAGCTTTTTGTCTGGGGGTGCTATTCAAACCCCTCGCATTCTAAGATAGAACAATCATGAAGTAGAATGAGGGAAGTGTTCATCTAGGGTCTTAACCACCCTTGACTCTATTAGCAAATCACCTATAAGTTTAAGTTTGTCTTGATCCTTCCTCTGTCTAGCTCTAGAAGGGGCAAAAAAATATATTTCTTGAAAGGTCTTTACATAAGACCCAGGGCAGAAGAAGAACCCTTCTCTTTACTAGATGCTCCTCCATCTTTAACTAAATCTACCCAACATACATCCTTATCCTATGAATCAGGAAGGAGCATCAAAGTGCCATCATCAGGATTAGGAGCGTCCTTCATGGCCTGCTGGACAATCATGTCCTGAGTGTCATTAAGAGTAGGATGACTCTCTTCTAAATTAGGAGCCCCACATTGATCTACAAGGGGAAATCCCTCTTCAATCTCCATATTATCCAAAGCCTCAAATTGATTAAACCCAACATCTAATTACCAGTCCAAATTTGGGCATTTTTTACCATGCCCCTTGGCCCAGCGCTGAACTGGGACAAAACCCTCCAAATCTGGGCCATTAAAATTCACTGGGCCTTGTCCCTAATTTTTTGAATTCAGATGAGCTTTCACTTTTGTTGCCCTATCAAACTAAGCATTTCCAAATCTCAGATGTGCTACCTGACCATTCCCTTTACCTTCATAAGTCAACCTTGTCCCAGATGGTCCTGTAGGTGTGCCAGCCCCTATAGGGGCATGGGGACATTGATGTTACAAATACCCATACACATGGCAAATTTGGCAATGAAAGGGAATAGCTTCATAATCTAGCTATTGAAGCCAGGAGGAAGATCCCAAGCAAATTTCCATAGCATCTGGCAAAGGGTTATTTAAATCAATATCAACACAAATACGGGCATAAGAAATAACCTTTTTATCTAGTGTTTGGTGCGCTATTACCATTGGGGTTCCCAGCATGGCTGCTATTTGGCACAGAATGTCCTCTCTCCAAAATTCTAGAGGAAGTCATGGTAGGCGAACCCAAATAGGTACTCAAGATGGAAAAGCCTCAATTGAGTTAAAACCTGGGTGCCAGGGTTTGATAAAGAGTCCAATTTAATCATAAAAATAAGGGCCTCCTTCAAAGATCCAATTTTGATTAGCCACAGAGGAGAAATTCACCATGAAATAGCTATTGCCAGCTAACATAACATCAAAATCACCCTCCTTTTGCCAGGATTGGCAGATCCAAGCATCTAAGTTCGATAGAGGGATTCAAATTCCCAAAAATTTGTAGATTATAGCATGTGAGGACATGTATTCCACATCCTCATTTACAACGTCTGGGGAAAGAACCAGAATAGGATGGTCTTGACTATGTGGAAGGCAACCATTAATTCTGTGAATCTTTGAATGTTCACTGATGTAAAGGGTTTCTTAGTCTTGAGTATCAATCCCAGGGTGGGGATGGCTAGCATTCTAGCCTGCCACATGCCCGTTAGACTTGGAGCCCCTGTGCACGTCTTGCTCTTCAACGCCTCTCATTGTGCCCTCCTGTAAATCTTGAAAAAATGTGATGACAAGTAAAACTGTCAAGATTTTAAAAAAATTAAAACTTTTAATTAATTAATTAAAAATTTATGGCTAATTTTTTTTCCTTTTGAATTATTTAAAAGCACATTTAAACCTCTTGTGCAATAAGTCATTGGCATTCCTTGTAATTTGTAAAAATCATTTAGCTTTTCATGAGTTGTGCAAACACTTGTTACTTTTTCATAAGTTGTGCAAATTGTGAAAACATTTTAAGATTTTGTGTAATTTATAAAAAGAAAATTCATCTTCCATGAAATTCACAAAAACCTTTTCAATCCTATTTCAATATGTAAAAACATATTTCAGTTCTCATGTAATTTAATTTTTTTTTCAGCTTTCATGAAATTTGCAAAAACTTTTTTGACTTTCATGCAATTTGCAAAATATTTTTTCATATTCCTGCAAAGTGCAAATTTTTTTTGGGTCTTCGTATAAATTAAAAATTTATTTTGGGTTTTATGAAAATTACAAATTTGTTTTAGGTTTCTATGCAAATTACAAAATTGATTTAAAACTTGATGTAAATTATAAAATATTTTTGAGTTTTCCCTTTCCGTGTAAATCCAAGTTCTATTTTCATGAGTCATGCAAATGCAAATCACATTTCCCCAAGTCATACAAATGCAAATTACATTTTCAAAATCCATGTAAATAAGTTTTCTACTTTCTTGATCAAGAAATTTATAATTTTCTCTCTCCACTCCCATGCAATTATTGTGATTATTTCCCCAATCCATGCAATTGAGACTTATTCTTCCTTGAAGCTTCATGTTCAAAATAATATTATCAACATTTATATCAAATGTGGTGGTTTTGTAGATGTTTGTGAAGGGTTTTATGAAATGACATATCAAGACAACTTATCATGGAATGTGATGATTGTAGATTATAGATGACATGGGTGACCTCACTAGGTTTTGACACTATTTCATTAAATGCAATGAATAGGTTTCCAAGTTGATCACTTCAGATTTGTCAACATACTCCCAACCTATGCTAAAATAAGAGATTTAGAATAGAATATGGACATCCATGTAAATATAGGCTCTGACAAATGCTTTTGGTCTTTTCATGTAAATGTTAAATCTTGTTTTACAATTTTTAGTTGAAAAATTTTGTAAGCAAAAAATCATAAATGCATTTTTTGCAAATGCACAATGTCACTTTGTAAATCTCAAATTGTATAATTTTGATTTACACATTTCAAATGTTGTAAAATAACCAAAGCATTTTTGTACCATTTAAGTGGTGCAATTTTGTAATCTCATTTTTCCACATAGTGGAATTGCAGCAATACACTTTTACACCACTTAGATAGTGCATTTTTGTAAACTCATTTTTTATAGCTTTTAAAATGTAAAAAAGGTGGTTATGCACCATAACCACCTCCCCATGCTATAAATATGAGTGTAAGGCTCTATAAGGTTGTTTAACCACTCAAACCTCTAATCTTAGTGGGAGTGGTTGAAGTCAATGCTGGGAGATGAAAACCTAGGTCAAAGCTTCCCTAAAGAACTTATGGGAGGTAATGAAGTCCCTCTCGCAAGACAAGATGCAATAAAATAAATGATTAATAGAGAGACTTTAGGTTTATTTCAAGATCACCAAAACTATTTCAAGTTTTTAGGGAGTGCTTTAGATGACATTATTTCTATGCCTTGGACTAGGCATTTTTGAAATAAGGATGATGCCTTTGATTCCAAAAGTTCCCTAAAGGGGATGGATGGAAGAGCATACAAGCAACATCTCTCTTTTTGCCAATCAAATTCTAATTTTAAACAACTATTGAAGACAAAATTTGACAAGTGAGTTCAGTTTTAAATACTAAATGAAAGATTGGGTGGTGTTATTTTGACCCCTTGGTCTTAAGTTGTAACTTTAAAAGAACAAATTGTCAAAACATTTACCTAAACATCTAAATTTTTCATTAAACACCAAAACAAGGTTTTTAATCCATTTTAAACTTTCAAAAAAGGTCTAAGAAGCATGTTTTAACAAATTCCAATTTTGATCCTATAATGAAAAAGTTATTTTGTCCTTTAGCTTTGAAGCTAATTTTCAAATGGAGTGAAGAAACTTCTCAAAATAAGCTCTTTATTTCAAAATCACTATTACACAATCGATATCATTGTTTCCCTACAAAATCACAATTTTAGACAATAATATTGCTATTTTAGGTTAGGTCAGATAGAAAACACAATATTATTATTTATCGATGAAATTGCTACCCAAATTAACAATATCACTACCCAGAATACTGATATCATTATTTTGAAAAATCACCACTCTAACAAATAATATCACTGCTCAGGTTAACAAAATCATTGCATACCTATATATAATCATTGTAATAGGTTAAATCAATAAAAAAACACAATATCACTATTCTATAGATGAAATCATTGGCTAACTCAATAATATCACTACCCTAAGAACAATATCACTATTCTATAATATCACTACTCTAGTAAATGAAATCATTATTCTGGCTAACAATATCACTACTCTCTGCGGGGAGCAACTTGTGTGGATCCTAAGGTTTGGCCACGGGGAACACCCTATGTGAATCCCTATGGAAGCCATTAATGAGATGCTTGAAAATCAACTATAGCATTGGGCTCTAAAATGTATGGATTTTGGGTGAAGTTACCCCTGATTCGCAAGCTAATGCTATCACACTTTGAGGTGGAGTTCATTTGGTGGATGGACAATGACACCATGTTTACTGACATGGCCTTTGAGCCCCCATTCGAGTGCTATAAGGACCACAACTTCATCATGCACGGCTGGGACGAGCTCGTCTACAATCACAAGAACTTGATCGACCTCTTGAGATGCTGATTAACGATGTCAAGGCTGCAGGCAGTGTGATTTTAGGGTTTGAGGTTGTGGTGGAGCACAGCCTTATTCTTGACTTGGCTACGACTATCATCATTGCTGGATCTGATGGTGTCTCTGTCAAATCTAAGTGACAGAGAAACCAAAGGTATTTTGTGGAATTTTATTGTCATAATAAATGCTTGTGTGTCATTATTATTTATTGCAATAGCAACCTGCATTGTTGGCTAGGGCAGAATGCTAAAGATATATATATTTTTAGCATTCTTTACCCTATGCTATAAGTTCTTTGAGGTTTCAGGTCCTTGTAAAACTTGGGTACTTTTATTGGACTATGTTTGTGGTTTTAGGTCCCTATAAAACTTGATTTTGATGTTGCTCTTGAGTAGGTTTCATGATTGATTTTCTTGGTGGTTGTTAATGCTTTATCTTTCTTGATTTTGTTAAAGGGTTTTGGGGTCCCTTCAAAACCTGCTTTTACCATAATCTAAAACAATATCACTACTGTAAACTACAAAATCATTGTTTAGCAAATAATGATTTCATTTAGAAAATCACTACTATGTTAGTAGTGATATTACAATAGAGAGCAAAATTTTGACACTCAAGAATGAAAATACAATTTACTAGAAAATATATTTTTAATCTAAAATTTCATTCTTTTAGCTCCTTCATTCTAAGAATCTGGATAAACATGGTTAGTAAGTTGCTTGAAAGAGATTTGTGACCAAATTTGTGGGGTGTGGTCCAAACAAGCATGCCAAAATGTAGAGAGGATTACATAAAATGATTAGTCAAACATTATTCCAATAAATTAAAATAAAAATGCATAAGAGTAAATTGAATTAAGCCTATCTATTCATGCAATAATTTCTAGAAATAGTAAGAAACACTTGAAAGAAAGCAATACCATATTACCTTCCCAAGTGGGTTCACCATATAAATGCATCTCAAAATCATGTTTTCCCTTGATCAAGATCTCTTGTCTTTAACAACAATGGTGACTAACTCCTCTAATATCTCATTGACTCCTTTTAAAACCTAGGCTCATGATTTGGAATCACTAAACTAGCTTATCAAGGGAGCTTGAAAATAAAATCAATGATCAAATGCAAAGGATTGTGGAGATAATCTAGCATTATAACTTTACATAAATCAAGCTTAAAAATGATGTTCATGGCCTCTTTATTTATATGTTTTTAAGATTGATCAGGATCAACCATGACCATCCATCTCAAGATTGAGATGTGTGTCCATGAATTAATCCAATTATATAATTAAATCCATAAATATCCTTCATAAATATTATGGATAGAGGGGCATTTAAGAGGCATGAAGGGTATTAATGAGGCATGGGAGACCCATAATATTGATATTTTATGCATTTATGACTTATGGATGCCATCCTATATGATGATGCCATTAGGTGATGTAGTTAATAGAAATCAATTTCCAAAAAGAAATATTAAACAAATCTAATGGAAAATCCACTTAAGCTCTTGATTTGGAGCAATTAACCTTAAACAAGGTTAATCAAATTTTTTGCAATTATTTGGAAATTGTCCATCAATTAATTAAAATGGTTAGAAAGTCATATTACTGGGTTGTAATTTGACTTAGGAAGAATTAGAAAGTGATGCTAAATGCATTGGAACTATATTCCCAATTCCTACCCTCAAAAGAGGGGGAATCAGACAGGGGTTTTGTCATAGAGATCAAACCTTTTAACATTCAAAATAACAACATTTAAAACACTCAACATAGAATCCAAACATCAAACTGGTTAAATAAGAGAAAAAAATAGTGATAGTTTCAAATCAATAGTCAATTTTCACACTAGATAACAACACCAAAAATGGATAGTAACACCAAACATAAGTTTATCCATATTTTGGTGCTCCTATCTAGGAATAAAAACACTTAGGGCTTCCATAAATAGTCAAAAAATTTAGTTTAGGGATTGTTTTTGCACTTCCAAATCAGTTAGATTTAGTAGTTTTAGCATAGTTTTCTCAGATATAGGGGGTTATCATGCATGACATGATGGTTCTCACTTACCATTTAGATTATGAAATTGGCATAACTTTTAGATAAGAATACATGTTCTAGACATCAGTGATCGGGGACAATGTGTGTGGTACATTGATCTTCTTTTATTTTTGAGTTTTAATCTATTTTATGTATTCTTAGTAGTTGTGTGTCTTACTCAATTTATATGTGGTTGGCATCACATTCAAGTTGAACTTTCATATAAATTTAGAATTTTTGAGTGCCTAAGTTCCCAAGTTGGATTTCATATAAGCTTAGTACATTAGTTTAGAGTGGATTTCATGTAACCTTAACCTCCATCTTTTGAAATGGCTAAGAGTGACCTAGTTTCTAGCACAAATTCAGCTATCCATGTACATTATCAAGATTTCCAGCACATCCATGGTCTCCACGAGCCAAATAATATGACATCTATTATATATTGGTATCACTTCATAGCTTCACTTCATGGGGAAATGATAGATCTAAAGGGCGAGCCTTTGTATTCTTGAGCCACCTATTCAGAGGGATTGGACACATAGTCTAGACATCAATTAGCACACACATGATTCGTTAACTTCACTTAGTTGGTGATGATGGAGCCAAAGTGATAGCCTTTGAATTATTGAGCCACATTATATGTAATTGATCACTCATCTCTATTCATGATATTACTCTTGAGTTAACACATAATTAGTACAATCCAACATCACAATAGATTTTATATTGGTTCATGTACCCAATGAGGTGTATTCATTCCTTTCTCTTCATTTTATTTAAATTTATACATTCTTATTTTAGATATAGTGTATCTAGTAAGAATGATCTACTTTATGTTTTTATTTTTAGATTATCACCTTAAAACATGATCTCTCTATGCATATCCAACATCACACAACTTCATGAGCTTTTCCCTTATAGGTAAGTTCAGGTATGATTTTTATTTTTCCTTTATCCTAGTTTACCTCTTTGATGCATCACTAAAATAAAGGGAGAGGAAAATATAATCATATAAAATGTGAAATTGGTTAACTTAGCCATGGCTAATAGCACCCAACCTAAATGTCCTCTTTTTTGCTCACACAACCCTTCTTGATTAGTCTTTCACTAATTCCTAGTCATCCATAGCTTTTTGGACTGAGCTTTTTAAGACTCAAGTAGCCCTCTCAGGACCATATCTATCCTCCCAGGTCTCATCCCCTAAGGATAATATCACCCAACTTGGATAGAAGTGCCAAAACTTAGGGTGTCCTATTTCTAGTACTATTGTCCAAGTTCATTTTTACCTCAAATTATTAGATTTCCCTGAATCTTATCTTTTTCCTTGTTAGCCTAATACAAGTTCATTTAACCCATGATCATTAATAAACCTATAAAATTCAATTCAAAGTAAATTTATAGGGTTTGACACTCATTTACAAGAAAAAATCAAGAATACAAGTAAGTACACTAAAGCACTCTTCCATATTCTCTACATATACCTTTCAAGATCAATTCAAGCCTATTAAAGCACTCATACCAGTCCTTGGTCATCTGAAGTACATCCAATTTCTCATCTAGTTGCATACATCACACATTATTGCATCAAGAACTTCAATGGGAGAACTACATTAGCTTGATCCCTCTTTATAGTATTGGCATGTAGGCATCATGCCCACACATGGAGTGTGAAGTACATCCAACATATCCTTTAAACACTAACCCCTTATCTTGTTTCCCTAAGTTTCAATTCAAGTTCAAGAACTAGGAGCTCTTAAGGATTTTATAGATTGAATCAGACACATAGTGATCTCCACAAGATTTTAGGCCTTAAAATTTCATAGATAAGGTAACATAGACCTACCAGATAAAACCCAAAAATCTTTTTGCCTCAGGACAACAACACTAGAATAGGACTATAACACTAGAAAGTAGGGTGTCCACTTTCAGTGCTCTTGTCCAACTCTAAAATGAAGTTTAAAAACCTATTCTAGCCTATTTTCTAGTCCTGCTCCTCTAGTATCAGACTCTTTCTCAGTCCAAATCAATTAAAATAAGCTAAGTTCTAATTTTTCTCACATACTACTATATTTAGAAAAAAATAAAATATTATTTATTTACACCAATGAGTAGGTTAATAAAATAATATCTATTTACTAGTTTATATTTCTCATACCCTTTATTTATTTAGGAATTAAAAACCTAATTTCCTAAAAAGAATAAAACGCCATCCATGGATCAAATTCTTCAAAAGGTTGTAGGTTCACAAAGGTTTTCCTTGCTTAGTGGATAATCGAGGTACAATTAGTGTTAGTGAAGGAGGAGGATCAACATAAGACTATGTTCACAACCAAGTGGGGCACTTATGCTTACAAAAAAAAGGCCCTTTGGACTATCCAATGTAGGGGCCATATTCTAGAGGGCAATGGATGTATCTTTCCAAGGACTTATTAATGAGATGGTGTTCATCTATCTTGATGACATAAAAATATTATCCAAGGATTCCAAAGATAATTTAACACACTTGAGGCTAGTGTTTGATAAGTGTAGGTAGTATGGGGTTTCCTTGAATCCCAAAAAGTGTATTTTTCTAGTCCATAAGGGTAGTCTTCTAGGACATATTGTTTTAAAATAAGGCCTCTATATAGACCCTAAGAGGATAAGTTTAATAATTTATTTATCATTTACAAAACATAATAAATGATTGTAGAGTTTCTTGGTAAAAATCAACTTTATTATAAGGTTCATACTCATATTTTTAGAATTGGTAATGCCTGTAACCCTCATACTCAAGATACATAAAGAGTTTTCATGGAATAAGGAAGGGAAAAGCTTTGAATCAAATGAATAGGCCATTTCCAAAGCCCACACCCTCCTCAACCCTATTTTTTCAAGGAAATTATTCTTTTATGACTTCTCAACCAATGATATTCTATCGACTATGCTTTTATAACAAAATAATGAGGACCTCGAGTAGCCCATAACCTTCTTTAGTGAAGCATTGGAGGAGTATGAAGAGAGGTGTACTTTTATTTTTAAAAATTTTAATTGTAGTCATGATAGGTCTTAATAAATTTAGACACATGGTGTCTAATAAAAAAATCTTTATCATGATGGTTTACTCTAGTATCAAAGACTTCATCCTTAACAAAGATTTGAGTGAAAAGAGAGTTGGTTGGATGACCAAATGCATATGAAATTTAATTTAAGGTCACCGATTTTTTTATGGGTAGGGGATTATGTGAAAACCTTGAAACATATGTGAATGAGGACAAGTAATTCGTTTTGATAATACAAAGAGATCAACAAACATCTACACCTACATATCCTTCCACCTAGATTAAAGACATGCTAAGATTCCTGTAAATGGAAGAATGTCCTATAAGAATAAATAGGACAAAAAGGAGGTAACTATAATTTAAATCCATTCCTTATGTATTTATTTATGGTATACTCTTCAAAAATGACCTTGATGGCATGCGTATGGTGTGTAGAAACTAGTCAAATTGACAAGCTCCTAGAGTAGTTTCATGATGGGCCTATAGGAGAACACTTTGTAACCAAAACCAAAATATAAAGGATCATAAAAGCAACATATTTTTGGCCAATGTTTTTTAAATACTCTCATTCTTAGGTTAGAAGGTGCCAAAAATGTACTATGTCCATAGGAAAGTAAAGACTAGTTACCTTGCCTCTCAAGCCTATTCAAGTGGAGCAAGCTTTCATGCATTGGGACTTAGACTTTATAGGTATGATTAATTACCCATATAGTGTAAGAAATAAGTTTTTTTTGACTGATAATAATTAATTTACTAGGTGGGTGGAGGTAGTTTTACTTAAAGAAGCAAATGAGAACTCAGTTTTGGAGTTATATGACAGTCTCATGACCAAATTTAGGGTCCCATCCACCACTATATCAAATAATTCATTAGAAAATGGTATTGAAAGGGTGAGTGAATAGGATGTTAGCTATGTCATATACCTTAATTATTCATCTAATTACTATCCATAGGGTAATGGACTTATAGATTACACCAAAACGAATCTAATTAGGATCATAAATATAACCATGGAAGATAGTCAAAGGGAGTGGCATAACAAGCTAAGGAAAATCTTATGGGAATTTATCATCACTCCCAATAGGACTAATATCCATTCATAGTATATTATTGTCTATGGAAATGAGTCAAGGCTACCATTATCAGTTGAGATACTAGCCTTGGAACATACACACCAACTTGAACTCATAGAGAATGATGCAATGGAGGTAAGAATGAATGAATGAATTGAGGGAGCTAGAAGAGATAAGGGATGATTATATGCATTACATGTGGTCCCATCAAGATCAAGTCAATAAATAATTTAACAAGAGATATTATTCAAATACCTTCTAATAATGTGTCATTAAACTCAAGTGGGATGAAGATCGTGTCAAGCCAGGTAAGCATTCAAAGTTTGATAGTCTTTGGAGTGAACCATATGTTATTACCAACTTCAAAGAGAAAAATGCCTTCTAGTTATCTAAGATGAGTAATGAGGAAATCCTTATCCATGTCAAATGGGTGTTCCTTAATTATTATTACTAGGAATCACAAAACCATCTTTGTACATAGTAGTTTAGGTTTCCTTCTTTATATGTTGTAGCACATGCCTTGTTAGTTACTTGTTTGGTTGTGTTCTTGTTGATTTCCATTATGTGTCTTTGTTTTAATTTGTTGTATGTCTTATGAATCATGTTTTAGTCTTTAAGGTATACAATATATTAGTCATGAGGTGCTAATTCAGCCAAGAGTCCTTCATCTATAACATGAGTGATATGTAAGAGATTTTGGGTCCTATTGACTATTAAGTAGGTCAAGCCTTCAAAGTCATTAGGAATGTTGACTTATTTCTTCCCTTAGGCCTGAAAAGGAGTCAAAATATTTTATAAAAACCTAAAATCACCTTGGTCACCCCCTCATGTTTATTGAAGTGTCAAGGCAATCCCAAAGGAGGATCACAAATCATAATGCCAAGGCAATAGTTTCAAGTGATGAATAATGTCAAGCTGATGCCCTATCATGAATCCATCTAGTATGTTGAGATCGTATAAAGTATGGTAATATCACATGGGTTAAAGTTTTTTTCATGAATGTGTGGTAACCTTTTTTAGGTCTTCAACATGTATTAAGGTCTTTTAATAGGTATTGAGGTAATCTCCATTTGAGATTCCACTTGAAATCATATTTGTTACCTTCAAAAAGGGTGTTTGAAAATATAATGATGCTAGTTTGGCTTTAAAACACCACTATGACAATCAATTATGCATTATAATGTCTACATGACTACCATAGTTCTATGATCAAATGGTTTCATATGTTAAGGGTGCCTTTTCACAAGTTAAAGGCTTTTATTTACCACTAAAGGGGCCCACACATGGGAAACAATGGATCTTCAAATTACCCATCCATAAATAATGGTTTCAAATTCACTATGACTCATATTTTACCTTCTCCTGCCCACCAATAACATTTCATAGTATAAAAACCTTAGAAAATACAAGAAACTCATTTTTGTAGGAGTTTTCAAGCAAGTATAGATCCATATGTTATGGATGTGGTCAGAAAGAGTGAATTATATGTAGAGGGGATTTATTTCACATATCAGGTGAGAGAATCCAGAGTTTAAAGATAATAAATATAAAAAATTGACCCCTCCTTCCCATTATCCTCTTTGACAACCATGGATAACACCTCATGTTCTTATTTAGTATGGATAGGAGAGAGAAGATGGCAACCTAATATCTTGGCCATAAGAAATGGGTATAATGGTCTTATAATACTTACATTGGTTTTTAGAATGGTGATCTATGATTTATGAATAATGGATAATAAATTGGGGTAGTCAAACTGCTCTTATGCATGCACACAGGGTCAAGAATGGAATTGTTTTAGTGTGTTTCTAGCCTGGTTAAAGAAATTAGCAATTATGTGTGCTTCATATAAGTCCTCAAGGTCATTACATTGTATTATCCACCCATGGTTTACATGTGTGAGTCTGTGAGAGCTATACACATCTAAGTTATCAAAATCTATAGACTACAAACAATGTTTCATTGATGAGGAAGAGCCTCCAATGCATATATCTGAGAATGGACATTAGTTTGAGATTGAATGATGGTTTCATGAGATCATTAAGGTATTATTTCCTCCTTAAAACTAGTGAAGTGATCATATTATCCTTAAAAACTCCTAAGACTCTACCTTCAAATGGGACTTCCTACATATTTGAACTTATTGCAAATGTAAACTACATATGCATGGTAATGGTTGTTGATACCCAATTCTAGCCACAACTATCTTCTAACTAGACTTTAGACTGATTCTTACTAAACATTTCAAATTAAGCCTAAGAATCACTAAACATCCAAAAAATTTATGTGTATCATTCATCAATTCTTAGAATCATGTTGAGGCATCCCTATTTAGGATACTAACGTATATGCTTAAATCTTAAGACAAACAATCAAGTCCAAGGTGTCAAGGAAAGGTGAAGTCAACAAAGATCCATTAATTAATAATTTTTGATAAGTCGAGCAAGCCATTCAACAATCCATTTAAATCTCCAAAGAAGGTAAAAGAAGGTGTTCTTTTATTTTTTAGTTGTGTTTCATATTCATGCTTCTTTTATATGCTTTCATTAGTGTCTAAGCTATAGGTGTTATGAATTTAGTGTGTTTTTAAAGTTTTATTTCTTAGACTGACATAAGTTTAACTTCCCATCTATGTATTCCTTTATCACATAATGAAGAAAAAAGTGGATCAACACCATAGTGAGATGCATTTTGACATAGGTTACCAGGTCTTTATTTACTTTAAATAATATAAGATATGTCTCTAAATGAACAAAAAAAAGGATTAAAAACTTTATCCTAAGTATTATGGTCCTTATCATATCCTAAAAAAATTTGGTAGTGTTGCATACAAGCTGGAACTACCCCAATCCACTTGCATACATCTTATATGTCATGCATCTTTATTTAATAAGTTAATTGGACAAATAATTTATACCACAATTTTGTTACCATATTTGGATAAAGAATGTAGAGTCCTTATGGAACCTGAGGAGATCCTTCACACATTCATTAAAATATTGTGAACAAGAGAGATTAAGGAGTATTTGATCAAGTGGAATAATATAAATCATGAATATGAAACATAGGAATATGAATCTTTCCTAAAACAACATCCATATTTGATTCAAAATCTATGGAAACATTATTTTTAAGTGTGGGTCCATGCTACACCCTCAACCTATAGCATGTCTAGGGATATGAGTGGTCATCTTATGGCTTACTTTCATATTATATTATTGCATTTATCCATGCTATTAATAACGTTAGCCTATGGAATAACCATGGATAAGTAGAGTATATATATGAGGTATTGGTTATTCTTTGATCATCATATTATAATTTTTTCTCTTATTGCATTGTTGCAGAGGTTTCCCCCTCAAAATGGATCAGACATATTTATTATGCATTTTTATCTTTCATCAATTATTGTTTTGGATATACATATTATTATATTAGTTTTATAATATACTATTCCATTTTTGTGAAACATATAAGTCATTTCATTATAGTAATCCCCCAAAAATAATTTGATGATCCATATCCTAAATTAAATCAACCAATGCCCCATAACTTAGGGGAAATTTTAGTTTAGATTTTATATTAGATAACAAAACCATTTTCCTTCCCCTACCATGCTAATTCTTCATGAATAAATTTTAAAGTTAACTATATGAACTATAGAAATAAACATTGGTTTCAATAGGTAAACAAGAAATCTTAATGTTAGGTCTTTTCTCTCCCTAGGGAAGTAGAAGACCACGTAAAGCTTTTCATTGAGTTCTCACAAACTTTATCTTTCCCTTGTTTATATATGATAGAGGATTCAAAGGTAATCACACCTTGAAAAAAATAATATGAGTATCATAAAAATGTTCAAAATTTTCCTATATAGGTAGGGGACCTTGTGTTGATACTTGAAAATAAAATATATAAGAAAAAGGGGTAGAGTCATAAGTCTAGATCCAATTGGTTGGGCCCATATTTGGTGATTAAGGATTTTAACAATGAATCTTTTTGACTATACACTTTAGAGGGTAAGGATTTCAATGAATCTATGAAATCCTTACACCTCAAACATTTCTACATATAGTCATTACTTTTCACATTTCCATATTTAAATTTCCACTATTAATGTGTTGTCTTGCATATCGGTTGTTTCATTCAGTGATTGTTTTACTATGATTTAACATGATAAAAAATTTCCAAATGTAACATATCTTTCCATTATTTTTTTCATATCACCTTATTCCCATTTATAAAACATTATTAAAATCAAAATGGCATAGGTTCTTTGTCTTGGGTCTTACAATACTAAATGTACCTTATTCTCTTACACTTTCTTATGAAAGTAGAAAGATCTAGTTTACAACCTAGTCTAGAATTTTATCCATAGTAGAGTCTCCTTTTATGGTTCCCTTTAATAAAAACACTAACATGATCAAAAAAATAAATATTACTCAACTATCTTTGTCTTTATTGATGAGCCATTACATCTTACTAGTTTCATAAGGCCAAGATTTGGGGGTAAGGGCCTTCCCAAAAAATTATTAAACATAAAAATGAAAGTCACTAATACAAAATCAAAGGTTGATGCAAATCAAGTTAATTTCACATCTCCCTCCATTTTATAATCCTAAGTCATGATCCCTCACATATTACTATTTTCATGGGGTTAGCCTTGGGGAGATGACCTTAGTCACCTACATCTAATCTTTGGTAGTGAGCCCATGTGTCTTCCTAATCGCATGAAACTAAGTGTTGGGGGTCCCAAAAATCAAAGCAAGAAATTGAAATAAAAAAGTTTCCAAAAAAACAAATAGAGATCAATAAAAACCCCATATATCTTACCTATATGTTTATGCTGAAAGGATGACTTTATCCCATTAACCAATTCTGTTAGGGCTGGCCACCTCTAGATGATGCCAACAAACTAGCTTTTATAAGTTTTTCAAGAAGTAAAAATTCCCCTTTGCTCATAAGAATCAGGTAAAATTCATATTACTTGTTAATTTTTTAGGTATGATTTTCCACCTTCACTACATATATATTGTATTTCCTTTTCATTTCTTTATTACAAGTTGGAAAACATTTTTCATAACAATGAAGTAGCTTGATCATCACCTACAAAACAATCATTAGTGCATTTGTAAACATCTATATAATTTTCCTACATTTTTTTTTTCAAATCTCAAATGTATAAGCATCTCCATAATATTTATTATCAAAAAAATAGATGCTAGTGAAATCAACTAATTAATAAACAATTATCTAATTCATTATTAAAAAACCATACATAATAATTTACTCTATGTAATTTATATGAAGGATAGAAAATCAACTAAATGTATTAGGTGTCATTTTTTAGAGTTTAGATTTACTATTAGGCATATTAATGTGGGTCTATTTGATAATTGTGCTTATAACATCACATGTCTAGTCATGTAAAGTGCAAAAACTTAAACAAAATATGCAAATTAAAAAATAATTACACCATGAAAATTCACCATAATAAGCCAAAATCACTCTATATATAATCAATGTAAATTTTATGCATCATGTTTCAGTACAATATTTTGACCATAAGGTCCCACTAGAGGCTATTATCCACCTCTAGAAGTTGTGTGTCTAGGGAACCTACTCATCTTATGAGAAGGCCCTGATGCTAAGTGGTGTGGGTTATGGATCTAGCTCTTATTATGTCTCTTTTTCATTCCTTCATAGGAGCTCATCCCTCATACTCTTTTTCATATATATTAAGCTCAACCACCTTGAGTTTGGTTAATATAAATGAGATTATTCACTTGATATTCTCATCTAGTCACCTTGGCCTCCAAAATATATCTATGTCTCTATAAACGTGTAACCCCAACAAATGTGTGATAGATAGGGTAATAAATCTCTTTACACCTACCTATAATATAAAAGAGACCCACATTTATCAAAAGTTAATCTTGAGTCAGCCTAGTACTCACTTAGAAGAGGATGAACAAAGTATCTATGATCATTATCATACACCCAATATATGTCTTTAAAATCACATAAAAAAGATAGATATCAAATCCCCATTCATATAAAAAAATATTAACTAAATTAATGAAAATAGAATTTAATATGAAAAAAAAATCAAATCAAAGAACTATTTTACTTTGGTCATCCTCATTCTAATCAATATCTAAGTCTTCATAGAAACACATCTCAAAAACAACCTATATCATTATTGTATCCTCCTTCACTAGTTCTTAATATCCTCCCTCATCTCCTCCTACCACTACCTATTAATGTGGTGGTGGTTGTTTCTACTTATTAACTCCAAATGACACCCTAATTGGTATAGACAAGGGGATTAATAGTGGTATGACATATCATCCTCCTCTTGTGGGATGCAGTCTAGCATTTCATCCTCTCATCCTATCCATTCCCTTGATGGGATTCCCTTATGTAAGGGGTATCAGCCAAATATCCCTAGTTCAACATCCCTAATTTCTCTAATACCTTAGTGTACCCTATATGGTGCATATATATTGGTCACATATGATAGCCTAAACTATTTATGTTCCCTGTCTATTGCATGGAACTCTACCTATAAGTTCTTATATATAAATTTTCATTCACCCTCATAATTTACAAGGGTGCCAACCTCATTTACAAATAGTCTTGCCATGCCCTGATAAGGTATAGTTATCAGATTAGTCATTGTCAGTGTGACATAACCTAAGGTAAGGTTTTGAATAGTGTCATCCCTATCCATATAGAGGATTTTACCACTCTTATATCTCTAATCATGATCCCTAACTAATAATTTATCATCCACTCATATACCTAGCTCATGTTGAGTGTGGGGTGACTAATGGAAAGTCCTAGATTATAAATCTCATACAAGTATTTGTAGGTCCTTTCCAAAACCTCCTAGGCCCATGAAAAATTGTCTAAATCTCTTCCTAATTTTATTAGTAATAAGATCCAAACTATATTATATTTGATATAACCCTTTCTCTTCACCCAGTTAGGAGGCAAGGATCCTTATAATGGCCTTATGGAGGGTCAAGATCATTGGCTGCTCTACCCCCTCTAGCCTCATGCCATGTTTCACACCCACATTACATGTGTCAATATATCTAAGGTGATATACATAGATGGTAGCCTCTCCTCTATCTATATCCTCTCTCAAGGTCACAAGTTAGCCTATCAATAACAAACCCAAAATTAGTTAGACATTTGTGAGAGGGATTATCTAATCTCGTAGGGTTTGTATAAACCAAAAGGTGTTTTGGTCTGCATCCAAATAGATGAATAGGTCATATAATAACCTACTCAAGGGGGAAATAATATCCATATATGTTATCATAATAATCCTCATCTTATCAAGCATGGCCAACTCCTTAGGTGTCAATTATCCCAAAAATCTCAAAATCCATTCTTGCTCCCTTACATGGATAGACAACATGTATACACCTTGAATAATAAAATTTAAACATCCCTAATCACTTTTTTTCAATCAAATTTACTCAAAAATATTTTTTCACCTTTGTGATGAAACTACCACATTTTGTAGATGGGGTTTACAAAAACACCACTTATAAAAGGTAATGGTTACATGATTCATCTATGATGGTTACATAAGTGTCACAAAATATTGATGGTTATGTAACCACCATGTCATAAATGTAATTATTGGTCTATGATTTTTGGAAATTCTACTAGCTAGCCATGACCACTGCTAAAATCCCTTCTAAAAGCCCAAATTTTATGAAAATTGCAAAAAACATCAACATTTTTCTTAACTAACCAACCCCCAATACCATCCATGTAATTTTTTCCTGATTCAATGTATCTAAATGTATTTTTAATAAATTTAAAAAATTTATGGAAAGAACATAAAAATTAACAAAACTAACCTATACATGCCCAACTTCTCTAATCATTGGTATGTTTTCCATGCTCTCCTCATACTCTTCAATTTGGTTTTACTCTTACTTGAATCTATCACAATAAATCTAGAGATCAAATCTCACAAATAGTAAATACACAAATGATCTCAATTTTTGGAAAGTTCTCAAATATATAGCTTATTTTTCTAGTCATTGACTTTTCATTTTTTAGTAACTTTCCTCTTAAGCTTACATTTTCTCACATTTTAGGGAAAATTTTCTACATAACTAACCCATATCACGTCACACAATAGAAATTTTAAAATGTTTTATTTCCATAATGTTATTATGAGGTATTTTTTTGTCTTAGTTTTATAGATTCACACCACTTAGCCCCAAGTTTAGTCTCCTGAAAGGATGAATCATGTAGTATATTTGCTCATATTTATATGGTAAGTACACTTGTCCATGTTTTTATTATATAACATGTTTTATATTTATCATTAACCTACACTTATTCTTATATATTTTTATCTAGGGCATGATGGGGGTATCCATTGGATTCAATATGCCACATAGTTAATCATGGTAATTATTCTGACCTTCCTCTTCCCTTTGGTGTGTCACTTCTAAAAAAAAACATCAATAATTCATGAAGAAGAATCTCCCTAAGGGGGAAAATTTTTTCACCCAAAAATTACATGATGTAAAATTTATATAAAAATCCAATGATGATACAAGGACCTCTTCATAAATAAGATCTAACCTAGGCCTCTCTATCATTTTGCATTTTATGCCCCTTCTATCCCTTTCTAAACTTACAAATTTTCTTTTTCTATAGTCTTTTACATTGATTTTAAAATTCCTTGCCTTTGAAAAAAATTTGTTATTATCTTTGACATAATCTTTTCTCTTTATGATGAAACCGTTGCTTTCATAGTGCTCTTACTTTGATAGCTTCATAAAATATCATGACAAAAACATGTTCAACATGAAAATTTTATTACCAATTTTGGTGTATCATTACCATTGGTGGTAATTTCATCATTATTTACAGTGGTTTTGTCTTCATCACTTTCAAATAGTGGTGATTTCATCATTGTTTGTGCATTATTAAAATTAGAGTCTGCATCTTTAGTTTTCACATGTTTTGCATGATTCTTATTGTGATTCTTCATTATTTTCTCTTGTTTGTGACTTCTAGATTGCCCAACTCAACCCAAATATTATTTTTATCATTTCTAAATTAATCCAAACTTTATTTAATTCCCACATATAATATTTTTCTTGTCTTACAAATGTTTGATTCTAATTAGGTTTTTGAATTCATAATTTGAATTAGGGATTGGATATTTCAAGTTTCACAGATCCCTATCTGGTCTACTTTGAGTTTTGTAAAATATTTTATTCATTTTTTTTATCATCTTTGTGTCACTCTACATAAGCTAGGAGAGGACAATTCACAAAATTGGAAACCAACTCTTTCTATTCATGAATTAGCCAAACTACTATTCAACTTCTCTTTTCTTCGATATTGTGTCCTTCTTGCCTTATTATTTTAGTCATCCTCTCTTTAGATAGTTCCCCAAAGGTCAAATATTGAGAAAAAAATGAGCTAGCTACTTGATGATAGTACACTCATAAATTTGTTAACTTTTACCATGTGGTTCACTATCACTGATCTACTTCAATTATTTTATAGGGTTGTCTAGGAAAATTTCCAACATATAATATAAGTGACTATTAAAGATAATTTTACCCTCAAGTATAAAATGGTATGGATGTAAAAGATCATAAAAATCACTTAAAGGGAAAATTAAAAAAAATACAATTGAAAATCATAGTTGGCCATAAAAATAAAAGCCTTGAAAGATATTTTGAGTTTCATTAGTAATTCTAGATACCTAATTGTTAGCATTTTATCATAAATTTGAATGAATGTTGATTATTATGTTAGACTAGGCCATAATTAGATCTACTAGATAAGATCAAATGCACCAAAAAACTTGTATGGAGTAGTGAAAACTAAAAAGAATAACTCAAAAGAGAGAAATTTATCTTCATATTAAATAAATTATATTAATAAACATCAGCCAAAAAGTACATAGGGAGGTTACTTATATAGGTGGAGAATAGATAAGTCCCAACATATTCATGCATGTGGGATTATTTTCCCCTTAAGTTTATTTATTAAACCTAAGCAAGCTTGACTAGATCATGTAGACAAAACCTATTGGGACAAAAGACTACACCAACACCCCCCCTTAGGAATAGATTTGGTGGGTAGAAGAATTGGGTCCCAACATAAAGGCCTAATGAGGTACCCAAGTACACAGAGAATATCCCCCAACAGAGGAAGAAGATGGAGCTGCTTAAACCCCAAGAAGAGTGCACAAACAAAGATAGTTACTCTTAGTAAAAGTTTTGGTGAATATATCATTAATTTCATCTATTATTTTGATGCAATAGATATCAATGACATGATCATGGATGATCTCCTAAATGAAATGCATGTGAATGTCAATATGTTTGGTCTGTTGATGAAGGATTGGATTCCTTTAGATCTAGATTGTGTTTTGGTTGTTGTAGAAGATGATTGTTGGTGATTGAAATTGGATGCCAAACTCATTGAGAATACATTGAAAATAAATAGCCTCAGTAGAAGCATTAATAAGTCTCACATGTTCTACCTCTATAGAAGATAAATCAATAGCATTCTACTTCTTGCTTGAATAAATAATTAGACATAAATTGAGGGAAAAATTGTAGCTTAAAATAGACTTGTGATTCTAATATTATCACTTCAATCTAAATATGTATATCTAATCAATTCAATGTCAATGCCCATTCCATAGTGAATCTTGAAACTTTGAGTACCTTGAATGTAATGGATAATCTTCTTAGCTACTTTCTATTATATCTCATGTAGTTATTTCATGAATCTAGAGACCATGCCCACTGCATATGAAATATCAAGTCTAGTGTGCATATGATAGATGAGAATACCAATAATTTATTTATATGAGGTAGCATCAACTAAAGGAGATGGTAAATTAGCCTCAATATTCACATCAAATAGAAAAGGAGTCAGATCTAGTTTATAGTCAATTATGCTAAACCATTCAAGAAAATAAAGAGCATTGTAGACACCAAAATTGAGTGTCACACATGTGTAACTTCTATTGTTAAAACCCCCATTGAGCCCCTCTTTAATAATAATAATTAGCCTCCCTAACCCATACTTTTACCCCTCACACATTTAATTAATTTAAAATATTTAATTAAGTTAATTAAAAACCCCTTATGCCACCTTACCTGGCCACTTCATCCTAAGACTAATTCTCGCCTGATGAGTCACCTCAAGACTTAGTCCTCTTATCCTAACTATCCATGATTTATTCTCACCTCCAAAATAAATTCCTAACCAAATACATCCTTTTTAACCTCTTATTTCTACTATTTTTTAATGGATACCACACTTGGCATGAGAAATAATAGAAAATAGGCTAAGGATAGTACTTTTACCTATTCTCATGCCATCGATGTTAGTCAACCCATGATCGATGTCAGTGGGATCACCAATGTTGGTTATATAAGCCAAACTCCAAATTGATGTTGACTCTTTTTGATTACATAAGCCAACAACCACTTCCACCTTCCCCTTTTATTATTGACTCTGTCATGGAGCATACTTTAGATACAGAGCATACTCCTATCCCTAATCAAATTTCCATTATGCCTGAAGGAGATCAAGATTTTACTAAATTTCTTGATCATAATGTGGTATCCCTTTAGCATTACCTTTCCATGAGCCAAACTCACAATTCTTTGGGTGACCTAATCTATGGTATGCCAACCTCTCTAATGAAGACAACATCAGTTTTAGCTGTCTCCACTATTTTCCCTATGGTTACTCAAACCATAGCCTTGACAAGTAACCCAACCATAAACAATGTCCAAAGTTTAGCATCACCAACTACCCAATCCCACCTAAACCCTGGTGTGGTTTAGCTACTTTCATAACCACAAGCAATTCAGTCAAGTCACACCCCATTTCAAAATTTGGTGGTACCTATTCCATCTACTCTCACACCTATAATTACCTAATTTATGACTCACCCTTCATCTAGTCTAACCATTCCAATAACCCAACTTATAAAAACAACATCTAACTAAAGCATAGTCTCTAACACAATAGGACAATCCCCTTTTCTTTCTACCCCCCAGCCTATGATCAATCAACTCTCCTTTTCTTTAACCCAACCTGAGCTTATTGATCTCTTCTCAAGGGTATGTGTTAAGAAAATTTCATCCACACTTTAGTAAAAACTTTATGCACATTTGATGAGGCCTTTACAATGGCACAAAAACTTGAGATTCAGGCTATAGATGAAGGTAGAGGCAAGTTGCACAGCAAGAATGCCAATTCCAAATTGAATGACTCCTCTTATAAAACTTATTCTAACCAAAAATATAAAGGCTCTACCAATGTGATGGTCATTAAGTCAACTTATTCCAATACCACAAACCAATCTAATTCCTTGACTTCCCAAAATATGACCAAGCAATTCTAACAACGGTATGAACAAAGACAATACACTCCCATTGGGGAGTCATATACATTTATTTTAAAAAATTTATTGAAACAAGGTGTCATAATCCTTCCTCAAATCAAACCTCCTACATAGTTTGACCCTACCCATCCTATTCTAGCTTGGCACAAGGAGGATGAATTTTGTGCTACCATCGAGTTAAAGGCCATACTTATAATAAATGTAAGACATTTAAGAACATTATTCAAGACATGATTGATAGGGGTGATCTCATTTTGGATAATCCTAATGTGCCTACTAATCAAAATATGGATGTGTTCAAATAATCATTTCGCAACCATTCACCAAATCAAAATATTTTTTATACCATTACTAACTCATGTGATCATAATATCCATATGGTTAATATGGTCTTTCCTTTACCTCTAGTTTGTCCTCTCCCACAATAGGAGGCACCCATTTTATCGATTCTTATCCACAACCTATAGCATTTTTTTCCCCATTCTTTCTCCCTAGGTAGAAGAGCCTATTTCACCTATTCCACTCCTGCATGAGGAAGAGCCTCCTTTTCTACTTCTTTTGCCATCAAAGGAGCTAGTATTTCTAGTTCCTTTTATACCAATGTTATCTATACTCTTACCACTTGAAGAACATGCCTAACCCATTCCATAACCACATATTCAGGGGAACATCATTCCTATGTTATAACCTCTTTAAGAACCCTCTTCACCTACCTCTCCTCCACCGATAGAGAGTAATACCCCATCTACTCCACCTTTTCACTTAGAAGAGGCAGTGTTATCTACCTTGACATTAGATGATAGACCTATTGTACCTACTCTAATTCCACCACCCTTACCACTTCTTTTACCTATTAAGGATCATACTTTACCTATTACTCACCCACATGTTGAGGGAGCAATTATACCTATGTTCTACCCCCTTAAGGAAAACTCTTCACCTACCTCTCATCCACCCATAGATGACCATGCCTCTTCTCTTATCTTTATCGAAGAAGACCCTGTTGCAGCTCTTTCTCATCTTTGGCCCAAAGTAGCAAAGACCAAAAAATTTCCCTCTGTCTCAATCACCTCAGCCTTCTAAAGAAGCAATTATAAGGCCTATGTCAATGTCATCTAAACCCTTCTCATAATTGGTGAAAAGTCTAAAATTTCTTGACTCCATGAAGCTAGATCACGTAGCATTATAGGATTAACTTAAAACTCCTTATCTAACATAATGAGTGTCAACCTTTACTGGCAACCCTCTCACTACCCTTTACCCCAAGGTCTTTGACAAAGCCAAAGATTCTTCACCAAAATCACTAGAAGTTCATCAATATATGTCAAAACCCTCACCCTCATAGGCATATACCACATTAAATCATATCAGGCCTTTAGGCGTATACCATATATCTAATCTAGTTCATCCATAAGTGAAATTAGATCTACCTCTCCAACCACAAGTTAGAGTTTCATGGCCTAAACTACAAAAAAATGTTAAGCTTCCTATATCTCACTGATCCTTCCCTCTTTAACCCTCAACTTTACCATTAATTTTGGGACCACACCCCTCTACTATAGTTGGAGTATCACCAATCTAAGCAAAACAAAAGGCTAAGTTACTTTCACTACTACCTTTTCCCCCTAATAGGCCTTTCACATCTGACACCATGATACCTAACACTAAGAAAGTGTTAGGAAAACATGTAACTCTACCACCACCTAATAAGGAACCATGTAAAATCATCCCTAAAACTCCTAAACAAAAGAAGGTGTCCACTCCTATTACCACAACAAGTGTGAGCTCACTCATAGGCTCTTAGAGATTTTTATTATTTCAGTTATTGCAATCTTCCATAGTAACTCTTCCTCTTTTTAAGCCTTATATTCATCTTAGAATGAAGCCATCTTTAATGATACACAAGTGTGTCTATATAATCATTCACTTGGACATGATACTAAGAGTTGTAAGGCTATCATATCAATCATTCAACAAAAAATTGATGTTGACACTCTCGTTATTGATACTCTCTTTAAACTTCCTATTATTTAACCTCTATCATTGATAATGCCTTCTATTGTTCAACCTAAATTCAAACCCAAAGATGTTGTCGTACCCTTTTTTCCACTTCCTTCACCTATATTTTAGATCAACATAGTTAATGTAGCCACACAGTCATAAAACCAAAAGGATAAAGGTAAGGGAAAAGTCATTTCTCCTTGGGCTCATCCCTTTTCCAAAGACACTCCTCCTTTTAATCCTAAGGTCTCCATCTTGGGTGTCCCAAAACTAACATCTTCAGATGTTATTTAAAGATTGATAGTGAAATAGATTCATTAAACTCTTGTGAAAATGTCCTTGTATGAGTTAATCCAAAAATCATCCCAAAACTATCAAGATTTGATTAGTGCCTTACAATAAGTTGAGGTACAACCTGATGATCCCCAACCTCTTACAACTTTGGTCAGCTCTCTTAATTCCATCTCCTTGATTTCCTTTAGTAAATTGGAAATTCCACTTTAACACCTTGAAGATCAAGATTCTACCCTTTTTATTACCATATATATATTTATCAAAATCATGTCAAGAAATTCATGATTGATGGGGGATGTAGTACTAATATTATTTCCACCCATGCCTACAAACAACTAGCTCTTCTTGATAATTGCATGTCTCAAACCGACATGGTACTCTACTCCTTTAACGATACCATAGCTATGATGATGAGTACTATTGTATTACATATCCCTATAGGTCCCTACATAATTATTGAGATATTCTATGTTGTAGAAGGATATTTCCAATATAACAAATTACTTGGATGACCTTGGATACATGTTATGGCATGTGTACCCTCAACTTTGCACCACTATGTCAAGTTTGAGCATGATGGGAAAGTGCATGTTATACCTGCTAATCCACCTTTGTTTAAAACATGCAACATGACTTATATTCCCAATGATGTTATCATTCCATTAAAAACATCGTCTTCTCTACATGATACTTCTGAAGCGTCCACAAGCTCCACTACCCTGGTTACACAAATACTAACACAATTCCTAACAAGGAATCCATGGAAGAAAATTTTCAATATTTATCACTCAGAGAATATCATTTTTTGATGCTCGACATGCTTTATAATCCATAATAGTATGGAAAGATTCATATGTACCTAAATTATGATCCTTATATTGGGATGGTCATCCCTTATGGCCCCCCTAACCTTCAAACTAATTTCACATATGGGGGAATTGATCAGGCTCATGCTATTGGAAATCAATCTTCTTCACCACAACCATTTACCTGTGACTTCTCTTTCCTGATCAAGCCTAGATTTGCTCACACATATCTCTATAGGTGTGCCTAAAAAGGATTTGGTTTGGATCATTATGAGCATGGTGTCCATATGCTTATTGAATATACCAATAGAGAAACCATTGAAAATGCCAAAAAGAAGCATGGAGTGGGTTATGACAAACCAACTAAACTCACCAAAAATTTCCATGTACCAATTATTAAAGATTCAGTCTCTCTTTCTCCACCATCACCTACCAAATTGGAGGTATTTATACCTCATAATTTTTTTTTCAATAAATGCCATCCATTTGGGGCCTCTCACCTATCACTAGGGTAAGAAAACAAGGTCCCTTCCTATCATTCATCCTAAAATAATTGATGAGTACTCTCCCACTATTAACATTATCCAATGTAAATATGACGATGTTATTCTTACATACATGGGTGAAGATGATTCCTATATCTAATGATGACTCCCATTTGAAACACAAACTATGTTAAATGAATCAACCATTGACATCAATTTTCCCTCTCATGATAATCCTCATTTCCTCAAGATTGGCCAATCTTTGGATTCATCTGAGCAAGATAATTATGCCACATTTCTTAATAACCATAACAAAGCCTTCACTTGGTCTTATAATGACATGCTTGGTATTGAACCCTCTATCATCACCAATAACATTGTCAGCAATCGAGATGATAAACTTGTTAATCAAAATCTTCAGAAGATGAATCCTCATATGTCTCTCCTTGTTAAAGAAGAGCTCTAATTCCTCCTTTTTATTAAATTTATCTAACCCATTTACTACCTGCAATGGATTTCTAATATTGTTCCTATCACAAAAGTGACTGGGGGAATCCACATTTGTACTGACTATCATGACTTAAACCTCACTTATCTAAAAGATGACTTCCCATTGTTAAGTATAGACCAACTTGTTGATCTAACAACCGGCCATGAGATGCTATCACTTATGGATAGGTTCTCTAGATATAATCAAATCTTGGTTGCTCTTTAGAATTAACATAAGACAACCTTCATTACCCCATGGGTGAATTTATGTTATTTGGTCATGCCTTTTAGTTTGAAGAATACTGGTGCCACCTACCAATGCATTATGACTTACATCTTCCATGATCTCCTATAAAAAATTATGGAAGATTACATGGATGAGTTACTTGGAAAGTCTAAACTTAACCAAGATCACTTGATAATTATCAAAATCATATTTACTCATCTCCTCTAACATAACATTTGAATAAACCCAAAGAAATGTGTCTTTTGTGTTTTTTTCAATAAGCTCTTAGGCTTTATCATTTCTCTCCATGGTATTGAGGTCAATCCTAATAAGGTTTGAGAAATACTACAGATGCCTCCACCTACTAATATAAAACAACTTCATAGCCTACAAGGCAAACTTTAATCAATCCACTGCTTCATCTCCCAGTTGTTAGATCATTACCAACCCTTTCACCATCTCCTCAAAAAAGATTTCTCCTTCCATTGGAATACAAATTTCCAAGAAGCTTTTGATGCACTCAAATAATATCTCCTTTCCCTGCTAGTTCTTATTCCACCTAGGGAAAATCAACCTTTTTACCTATACATCTCTGTAATAAAACATTCTCTAGGTGCTATGATTTCAGATCGAGACAATCACCATTGAGAACAAATGATTTACTACATAATCCACACACTTATTGATTATGAGAATCGATATACCCATACCATAAAGCTTTGCCTCACATTGGTATTTTCATCCTCCAAGCTCCACCATTATCTTCTAAATCACCAAACTTATGTGGTCACCCATACTGATCCCCTCAAATACATGCATTCCAAGACATATCACAACTAACATGTAGCTTGATCACTCATGCTCCTTACTAATTTTGACTTAGAGTTTATTCAATAAAAGTCTATCAAAGGGAAAATAATCACTGACCAATTAGCTACCACCCCTTTTCCTGACAACCAACCTTCAAACATCAAATTCCCTAAAAAATCCATTACAACACTCTCTAATGATAATATCTACTATCAAATGATGATGTTCTTTGACATATCTAAATGTAAATATAGTGGGCATGTGGGGGTCATTCTTATTCCTCTAGATGGTGAGCCTATGCCTTTGTCATTTAAACTAGATTTTGAATGTACTAAAAACATGGCTGAATATGAGGCTTTGATCTTAGGGATTTAAATATCTCTCTTCTTGAGTATCAAATCCATAACCATTTTTGGTGATTCTTAGCTAGTGGTTAATTAGGTTAATGGTTCCTACCTATGCAAAAATGAAATTTTGTAGTGGTATAAACATCATGTAAATATGCTATTGGGATCATTTGACTCTTATCTCTTACAAACTATTACTCAATCTACAAACAAGTTTTCTAACACAATGGATTAAATTTCTTCACACATACCCTCTTCATCCTCTTCTTCAAGAATCTATGTCACCATGAATCACTTAACATTACCCTCCTATAGATCAACTAGCATCCTCTTCATCATAAATGTTACATCTAACCCACATGACTTATGGTACAATTAACTCACATATTATCTTTCCTTTTCTATTACCTCTTTTGATCTCTCTAATATGGGAGATGTGCCTTCATAAAATGTGTCACTCATTACACTATGGTAAGGGGACTTCTCTATAAGCAAGGTTTTGATGGTCTCCTCCTTAGATGCCTCACTAGTACTGAGACTTCCTTCACTATTAAGGAAGTCCATGATGGGATTTGTGCTAGACATTTCAATGGTCATGTAGTTACCAAGCATATCATTTGACTTGGATATTATTAGCCAACGTTCCATCAAGACTATCTTGATTATGTTTGACATTGAATCAAATGTCAACAACATGATAATCTCTTTCACATTCCAAGTCATGAATTATAAGTCACCAAAGACTTCTAGCCCTTCTCCCAATAGGTCTTGGATCTAATCAAGGAGATTAACCCTCATTCATCCCTCTATTACCATTCTATCATTACTACCACTGAATACTTCACCAAGTGGGTCAAGGCTATTCCTCTCATCTACCCTAAGGATGACAAATTTTTTGACTTTATCACCCATCACATCATCTATAATTTTTGTGTCCCACATAAAATTATAATAGATAAGGCAAATATTTCAAAAACAAGACTATCCAAAGTCTTTGTGATACATTTGGAATCAAATTAATCTTTTCATCATCATACTATCCATAAGAGAATAGATAGGCAAAAGCTTCTAATAAAACATTGACCAAAATTTTGATGAAGGTAGTCAATGATATGGGCAAGGATTGGCACACACACATTCCCTTTACTTTATAAGCTTACCACACTAGTATTCAAACCCCTACAAGTGCTACACCTTTTTCCTTGGTGTATGCGATGGATTCTATTTTGCCTCTTGAGGTTCAAATTCCTTCTCTTCACATTTATATAAAAGACATACTTAATAATGATGAATTTCACCAAGAACATTTGGCTCAACTTGAGTTGCTTGATGAGCATCATCTCATAGCCCTCAACCACCTCCAAATCTATCAAGAACATATCAAACATGCCTATAATAGAAACATCAAAGATAAAGATTTCAATATTAGATATTTCATCTTAAAATAAAATCAAAATGTGAGAAATATGGAGGAAATCAAATGGGGTAAGTTTGCTCCTAATTGGTTTGGACCCTACATTATAACTCACAAGTATGGCTCAAGAACTTATCATTTGTCTTCTCTCAAAGGAAGGCGAAAAACTAAGCCATTAAATGCCTTACACCTATGACCATTCTTTTGTTAACTAAGTAATACTTCACATTGTGTTTCATTTGAGCTCATCCCTTGAGCACCACTATTACATTCATCTCCCTTCCTCTTAAGACTTGCTCCTACACACTAAGTTAAATTATTAAGTGTTATGGTTTTTCCCTCTAAGTGGAAAAATCCCAAACCTCTATAGTCTTGTCCATGACTAAAAGTAAAAAAAATGGGATATGTAACAAGTTATAATCTCTTAGGTCATGATTCTCAACATAGACTGCTCCCTTGAAGGACAACTACGTAATTTCTCTTTACTACTATCAATAGACTACTCCCTTGAAGGATAACTATTTAAAATAAAAAATAAACACTTAGAAACTTCCTTGAAATATGGCTAGGCCAAGCTTTGTTCTTAAAGGGAAATACAAATAAAAAGATTCTCATATTGATCAGCTTCATATGACCTCAACACATACAAAATCCCATTGTAGGCTTCCCACATTGATCAACTCACACAAAAAAAAAATCTTTATGTCATGGACTTGCCTATAGTATCTCTCGAGTCACCCATAGTAGGGGCATATCATCCTCACTTCAAAGGTTATGCTAACCAAACACTTTCCCTCATTTTATCCCTTTTCCCTCATACTCTTAAAAGGGACTTTGAACTCACTTAACACAAGGTGAACATGATGCTTCTCTAACAAACAAAATGTTACAATGATGCAAAGCATGAAAGAGGCTCATATTCTTGAGCCTATTTATGTTATGATTATGGTCTTTACCACTACACGAGCATTCTAATCTTTATTTTCCATCCAAATCACATGTTGATCTCTCTGTTGAGATGAAAACTCCATACAAATAATAACAAAAATAGCCTATCCATTTTAAGCATACACCATCATAAATATGAAAAAATGCTAAGATGAAGGTAATAAATCAACCATGCATAAACCATCACACATATGAGAAATGCTAGTCTAACTCAACTAACATACTCAACATTAACAGAACATTAAATAATCATCTACATCAACATCATCATCACAATCACAATAAATGCATCTCAAAATCACAATAAATATACATCACACACACACACACACACACACACACACACACACACACACACACACACACACACACATGCTCAACATAAATGTACATCAATAGATCATCAAAAAATAATCTATCCCTCAAAAAATACATCTCTCATCTTTGGCTCATAGGCCAGTGTGCATATACCATATATAAAAATAATAAACTCTATCACTCAGAGTCTTTGAGGCTCTCCACATGGTCATGAAGAAGTAGTGTCATCACCACTCTCTAACCATCTATGTCTACATGAGCTAAAATACATGGCACATGTCACTGATCTCTCTTGATATCTAAACTCAGAATACCTCTAAATCTATGAGAAGTCCCTAATATACCTCTCATAATAAGTAATCTCATTAAGGGTAGTAGTATACCTCACCAGAGATATGGTCTATGGTGGTCCCATCACACCTACTAAAGGCTTAGGTATTGTTCCCTATGGTGGAGGAGGATTAGCTTGACTTTGTGCTCTCAAACTATCCCTCTTTGGTATTAGAGTAGTAACATAACCCTATAATACCTCAACCTAGCCCTATAATGCACCAACTTGAGCCTACAATGTCACCACTTATCCTTGTAAAACCAATACCTGTGCCTAAGCTACATCTTAGGCCTATACTACTACATCTTATGTTTTTATCATTGCTACTTGAGCCTATAAAACTATCTCTCTCTCATCAACCCCTATAAATCTGGTGGTGGCCTCCTAACCTCAACCATAGAATGAAAACATATCCACCAGGTTATATATGCCACAATGTACCCTAGATATACTACACTTAACCTTACTAATAGCCCATTTATCTCATATGGAAAGGGTAAGGGTGACTATATCATCCCTCATATATTGAGGGAAGGTAGGTGGTACATCCTATAGTAGGCCGAACTACCTCCTAACCCATGCCATGAGTACCATCTCTATCTTATTAGATCATCTCCCTCTAACCCATAATGAACTCTATAAGCCAACTAACTACTCTACCTATCATATAAATGAAGGATATGTCAAGTAAGGTCTCCATAAAATATCTATAAAGATTAATCCCTCTATCATGTACCTATAATAATCAATATCATGCACTATACCATCTACTAAGGTCTTGGCCATACCATCTCTCCACCATCTGAAACCAACCCTAAAACTGGCTAGAATCATTGTAGGTAACCCCAATGGTCATGTCACCATGATATGCTCATATGGACAATAGTGGAGTAAATGCTCAACACATAAGCTATATCACCATTGTAGTCTCAACCCCCATAGTTCTTTATATAACTATGCCAAAAACATTGGTCTCCATGTAAATATAGTCCACTACTCAACCATCTATGCCAAAACACCTATCAATGTAATAAGAAATATACCACCATCTACATCTAATAATTCATACACTATAATCCCTATCATCATCAAGATGCTTAGTTGATACTACTCCTCATTAGCAATGTATAGTGGCTTGTAGGCAAAACTCACTGAATGATAGGTCACCTCGCTAACATGCTCTTCAAATAATGCCACCATGTGAATATCATGCTCTTCTCTCAAACATGAGAAGATCTCCTCACCCTAGAGTAGAAATCATAAAATCATATATACATCCTCTTAGGTCACTATCAACTCTTTGATCAATAGATGGAAAGTTTTGGTGGTGTGATCCCACCTCTTGATCAATGTTATCATCAAACTCACATCTCATGTGACTCTACAATATCATTGCACTCCCTCTAAACCTACAATTTCCACATGTTCCCACTCATTTAGGGTGACATCCCTTCTCATCCACATCAATAACATTGGTAGGCAATCACATAGCATCAACTCCAACCTCTCTTACATCCATACACATATAGCTAAAGTCATATAATTTATAATATAACTTACCACTGCATTTTTCCCTTCTCTTTGGGAGAACTAAATTAGTTTGAGGCCCTCCATCAAACTATGTAGGTATTACTCAGTTGACAGGAGGGTTTCTAAGGTTAGATCAATGATATGCCCACCTAACTATCTAACCTACTCTCCCCTCTCTACCTTAGGATTCATTACCTCTCTCTCCACCCTAGGCCCAACTACTTATCACAATTCTAGGCCTCATGACTTATCTCCCTAACCTTTGACCCTATGACCTATATTTTAAACCTTAGGTCCCCTGACCTATTTCAAGCTATCCTTTTTTTTTACCCATTTCCCCTAGCACATTTTTAACCATACCTTAGATTTATTCCCTAGGCTCTAGGAGAACTAAATTGGCCTAAGGCCCTCAACCAAGTTATATAGGTAGCACTTAGTCAACATGGGGTTTTTTGAGGCTATCTCAACTAGTAGGCCAATTGACTACTTTAATTAGGGATACAAATTGACATTTTCTCCTATTTTGGGTCCTTCATAGTCATTGACATTAGTTTTGTATGTTGACATCAGTGCTTGGTCTCAACTGACATTAGTAGAAACTTGCTGACATCGACACCCTATTGATTGATGTTGGTGGACTCTACCAATGTCAGTAACTAGTTTAGTCATAAGGCTGAATGACCCATCTCCCAATATTAACTTTTAACCTAAAACCTACCCCAAAATCTATCCCAAATTAAACTAAACCTACTTGACCTTATTTTATACCCCCTTCAACACTTTTTTCCTACCTAAACTTTGAATTTATCATACAAAAGCAAATTAACCAACTCAAATTCAAAATCAAGTCAAAGGGGATCTTACCTCATCTCTCTATCTCCTCTAGGCTAGAGTAGATGGCTCTTGTGGTGGCACGCCTCCCACTGGGTCCCCTCTTAGTTCTGCCATCTCACTCATACTCAGAGCTCTTTTTCTCCAATATAATGTTGAAAATGACTTTTGGTGGGCTACCAAACCCCTTTTTGTCAAGTTTGGTCACCCATTAGCATTGACATACTTGACCTAATCCATCAACATCAGTAATATTTCCCATCAATGTTAGCTACTTTACCCTAAGCCATTGACATCAACACTATTTACTATCAACAATGGTGACATCATTGATGTTGGTACCATTGAATTAGAGTTCCCACTAATAACTACAATCTTGTAGACTCTACCCTTAATTTGGGGCAAGTTAGAGATCATGTATATCTCCTTGACCATAGAAACTAGCTTAGAGATCACATATATCTCCCAAACCATGACAACCACCCTTAGAGATCACTTAAATCTCTACCCATAATGACTTTAACTAGAGATCATGAATATCTCCTCGCTCATTAACCCTTTTACACTGACCTTGCATTTCTTGACTTGACTACTTATGCTATTTTGCTATAGTTAGATATTATACAAATGCATGTATATTAGGTTTTTTAGATGGTGATGACACTCATCCTATCATCTGTAAACCTTTATGTTTCTTAGGGGCACTTCTTGCCTTAGATACCTATGACACATGGACTAATTAAAGCTACAACTTTGATTTTTTTACCTTATCAGCTATCACTTACAAGTTATGGTTTGGTTATTTCAATCTGAGTCCTCCTCAACCTTACCTATTCTTGATTTTGTTAACTATAGATCATAATAGTATATGCACAAGTAGTGATACCACATTCTCCTCCACTCACCTAATTCATTTCTTATCAAATCGATACCCAATTTTGGTTTCTCCTCCATTGATTCCCATTTTGAGGGGGGATACCTCATCCAATACCTTGAGCATATAACTCCTATTTTTGTCTTGCAAATTGATAGTACAAATTATAATACAACAAAGGGCAAATGTAGACACCAAAATTAAGTCACACACGTGCATAACTCCCTAGATCAAAACACCTATTCAACCCCTTTTCAATAATAATAATTAGTCTCCCTAACCAATGATTTTACCCCTCACATATTTAATTAATTTAAAATATTTAATTAAGATAATTAAAAACCCCTTATTCCACCTTACCTAGCCACCTTATCTTAAGATTAATTCTCACCCGATGAGTCACCTCAACACTTAGTCCCCTTATCCTAATCACCCAAGATTTATTCTCACCTCCAAAATAAATTCCTAACCAACTACATCCTTCTTAACGTCTTATTTCTACCATTTTGTAAAGGATACCACACTTGGCATGAGAAACAACAAAAAATAGGCTAAGTATAGTAATTTTTCCTATTCTCATGTTGTTGACATTAGTCAACCCATGGTTGACATTGATGGGATTGTTGATGTTGGTTATATCAGCCAAACTCTAAACTAATGTTTAGGTCAATAAAATTCAAGAAAACTCATTCTTATTTTCATACAAGCTTTTGGCATTCAACTTTTGACATCTTAGCTTACTATTACCTTGCATAAGTCAACCCATATCAATAACTAAGCTCTTGAGAACTAGTAACACTTACTCATTTTCTCTATTCTAGGAATTAGTTCAAAAATCTTGATATGAGCCATCCATTCATTACTTATCATTCAATCACCTCTGTAGCTAAGTACATCACTTATTTTTTAAGTCTTTTAGTAGTTACTTTATAATCACTTTATACCTACTATTTACTAGTTTACACATTCCTAACCAAACCCTTGTAAAGGAGTTGTAAAGCTTCCCCACTTATTTCCCCTTGTTTCAACACATCAAACCTCTGACCAGATCCATATAAACAATACTCTTTCCCTCAAAACTCTACTCAACTTTCTACAGCTGACCAAGACCATTTCCTAGACCTAGAAAAGCCTTTTACAAGCTCCTAAGAAATTATTTCCCTTACAACATCAGCAACCTAACCAATATTGATCACACTTACCGACCTCGATAGTATAACTGATATTAGTCACACTTGCTAACTGACCATGATAGCCTAACTAATGTTGGCAACTATGGATTTCTAGTAACCCATCTAAGACTTGCCCATATAACTTCCAAAATACAAACTAAATATACCACCTACACTCTATTAGTTTTTGCTACACTCAGGTTATGAATAATGGTAAAATTATCTCTCTTTTAATATATTTTGGTTAGTTATTACTCTTTTGTCTCTCAAAAGTGGAATGCCATCTCTAAGGAAGTTTGACACTTCCTAGAACAAGCATGTAGCTTGGCAACCCACTCAGATATCTACTAATAGGCATTTTGTGGTAGTGTTTTATTACTTATAGATAGTCCTCCCCAACCAAAGAGGAGTGCTCACAACATATAGATATGGTGCACAAAATAATTCAGGTTCATTCTAATCACTTATCCCTATCTTTCTTCTCTATTTTTCTTTAGACTTGAAATAGACAAATTTTAGCAAAACAAACATACTTAGATTGTGCAATAGTGATCCTAGAGTTAGACTAAATTTTTTAAATCTCAAGGAAGTAATGCAATAATCCCATGTCATTCATTGAGAACTCTTTATACAAATTAGTTTTCACTACTATGATGGTGGATGGATAAATCCCTATGATCGATAGGTCATCCATGTAGAGAATCAAAAACAACAGTGAATCATCATGTTGTAAATTATAGAAATTTAGATTAGAATGAAATCTAGTGAATCTAAATAAAATAATAAATAAGTCCGTTTTCATTTCCCCTCACTAAATTTATCACCAAAATATTAGACCTAAAATTTACTTTGCATTGGGAATAATTTTTGTATGATTTATGCCTTTTTATACTAGCTAGTGAAACTAGATTTTGGTAATTTTTATGAAAAATCATAATTACTCAAACCTAAAACATATTTTTCATTTATTATATTAAAATAAGTTCCAAAAAAAATTAAAAATATTGAAATAGACTCACACAATAGTTCTATAATGAAATACATAGTCTAGGTGAAAACCCTTGTTAGTTCCACACACATGCACCACAAAGACTGATCAAAACACAACATAAATTCAACATAATAATAATTAGATTACATATAATAGGAAAATAAATAAATACCCAAACTTTAGACTCCAAAAACAACTATTTTATTCTTATCAGACACACAAATTTGAAACTAACGCCCACAACTCTACTCACACTAATAACCTACATACAACACTATACAATGGCTAAATTTTGTAATCCTTGAAGCTCTATAACAAATTTTATATAAAATTATATCTTTGAATCATATGAGTCTCATCATAAAAATACTTGAGATCCTTATTTTTTTTTCCAAATACCACCTTCATCCAAGATTTTTTGTTCCAGGATGATCTAAAGAACACTACATGCACATTATTCCACAAGAGAAAATCATTAGTTAGTAAAATATCCCTCTAAAAATAAATTTAAGGTATATTAATACCCAATGTGTATAATATGGGTGAAAAAATAATAATTTATTGATTTGAGGGGAAAGGTGACATGAGTTGGAAAAAGCAATTAGTTTCCATCTTTATCCACCTGCCCAAAATCTACTTAGATCCTTCTTTTTCCTATTTTTACTTCTATTTTTGAACTTGCCTAAATGTAAGCCACTTAACTAGAAGATAAGAATGAAACATAATTTAGGATAATTTTTCATGCACCCATTATATTAATAAATTAATATTTATCTGATTTCCTCCCTTAGACTTTTCAACTTGCCAATTGAATAATTATTCCAATCTTATTTTCCTTATTCCCCTCTAATTAAACATTTGACTAATTAGTTAATTATAAAGGGGACTTGACAAGTCCTCCCTCAAAATTTATTTTCTTAAAGTAATTTAAATTTGGGTTATTTAAAATATCTAGACCTTCTCAAGTGGCATCCTTAATTTGCAAGCCCTTCCAACAAACCAAATATTCAATGGTATTTCTTTTTCTTGGCCTTTTAACCCCAATATCTATCACCTCTTCAGGAATTAGGACCAATTTCCCCTTCTTATCCAAGGGTGGAAAATATGTGGAGGATGTAATATTATACCCTAAATCTCTCTTTAAACAAGAGACTTGGAAAAATATTGAATTTTACTATTTTTAGGAAGTTCCAGTTCATAGGCTACCTCACCAACTTTCCTTACAATTTCATAGAGTCCATAGAATTTAGGTTTGAGTTTCTTTGATCCACTTTAATTGATATATTATTAACTATATGGATGTGAACTTAGATATATCATGTCACCTATCTCAAAATATCTCTCTATTTAGTTTTTGTTTGCATAATACTTGTGCAAATTTCGTGCTTTCTACATATGATCCTCGATGTCTTTCAAAACTTCTTGATGATGGTTAATGAAATCATTTTTTGATAAAAACTTATTATCTCAATAAAAAAAATCATTAAATCTCATTTAATCATATCCATATAAATATTTGAATGGGGACATACTAATGGACATATGATAAGAGGTATTGTATAAAAAATCTTGCAAATGTATCCATTTGACCCATGCAAATTTTTGACTTGAGGAATAATTCATTAAGTAACCATATCTTCATTTGTTTACTATTTTTTTTGGTCATTAGTTTGAGTGTGGTAGTTAGTTCTTGGAGTGATTCTAATACCTATTAATTTGAATAACTTTTACCAAAAAGAGATAAGAAACATGTTATCCTTGTCATTCAAAATATTTCATGGTAGTCCATGCAATTGAAAAACCTCCTTAAAAAATAATTCATCCACTTAAGAGGATTCAAATTCTGATTATATAGTAAAAAATGTGAAAACTTGGTTAATCTATCCACTATTACATAGATGCAATCTCTACCATTTACCTTGGGTAAACTTGTGATAAAGTCCATTGATATACTCTCCCATTTTTGACTGGGAATGGGTAAAGTGCTGAAGTAATCCCTATAGCAACTCTCATTCCCCTTTATTTTATTGGAAAATTACACAATCCTTAACATGATTATGAACATAATTATTGAGCCCATTCCAAGTGAATATTTACCGAACTTGCTTATATGTCTTGTAATATCTTAGGTGTCCTACTACTGGCATGTCATGCACAGCTCTTAATTTTTTTTCCTTTATTGTATATTCAAGTACTAAAAAGACTTTTTTTATATAAAAAATCAACTCATCACATATTATATACCTATCATGCTTCACCACTCACTCAAGAATTATATAATCAAAAGCATTCTTTGCATATTCCATCATTATAATAGCCTTCTAATCAATAGAAATAGAGAAAACAAAATACAAGGTATATTTCCTAGAGAGTACATCATCTACAATATTTTTATTTTACTTCATGGATTATATATCAAAATTATATAATTTTATTTCACTCACCCATTTATTTTGTCTATCATTCAAATCATTTTTTCCCAACAAGAATTTCAAAATTTGATGGTCTATTTTAACAATAAACTTGCTACATACCAAATATTATCTAAATTTTTCTAATGCATACATTATGGATAACATTTACTTGCAATAAATAGAGTAACCTATCTCTATATATTTTAAATTCATAATTTCAAAATCAATATGATTCCAAATTTGAGTTATAACATCTCCTATTCCTTTTCTTAATTCATCACATTCTACAATAAATGGGAGGGAGAAATCAGGAATGGCAAGCACTGGGCAAGAGCTCATTACCTTTTTCAATTTCTCAAATGTGGCTTGAGCTAGTTATATCTAAGAAAATAATCCATTATTTGTCAAGTCTATAAGAGTGGATAAAAATTGAGAAAATCCCTTGACAAATCTCCTATAATAATTGTATAACCCAAATAAGCCTCTCAATTATGTCAAAGTATTAGGAGATGGCCAATATAAAATAGTGTGGATCTTTTCTTGATGCACCTATACTCTTTTAGAAATAATTATATGTCCCAAATATAAAACTTCTATTAATCCAATCTCACATTTGGTTTACTTAGAAAAAAAATGCATGTTCCTTTGATATGCCCAAAATAATGTATAGATGTTTTAAACGATCCTCCCATGTCCTATTATAGACCAAGATATCATCAAAGAATATCAATACAAATTTACTCAAATGATCCTTGAAGATATGATTCATAGTATATTGAAATGTATCAAGAGGATTTTTTAGACCAAAATGCATGATTAAAAATTAAAAATGTACATAATGACACCTAAAGGCATTTTTATGTACATCTTCATCTCTCATGCAAATCTAGTGATATCCAGATCTTAGATCAATCTTAGAAAGATAAATGGAGCCATGTAGTTAATATATGAGTTCCTATGTCTTTGAAATAAGATACATATTGTTGATGTTATTTTTATTTAAATCTTTAGAATCAATGCACATGTGTAGGTTCCCATCCTTCTTTTTAACAAAAACTATAGAAGATGCAAAGGGGCTATAACTTGGTCTTATAAAACCCATATCTAAGAGTTATTCAATGGTATTTTTAATTTATTATTTAAACCTTTGTGGGTGGTGGTATGTATTAGTGATGAATGGTTTTTCACCTAGTTCTAATTCTATTACATGTTAGAACCCTCTATTTGGAGGTAAACTAGGTGGTAAATCATTGAGAACTTTACTATGTGAATGTAATATATTTTTGATATCAACATGACAAAAAAAAGAATTACCTTCAAATGAAATAGAATAATTTATCAAAAATTTTACTTCCCATGCTACTTGTCCTCTTTGAATGATCATTTCTATTCTTTTTGATGTGACCATATATGGTGATCCATTAGATAATCTTGAGAGAACTACCTCCTTTTATAATTAAACTTGAATTTTATGGTTTGGTAATTCTATTATAAATCCCCTAAACAATGCATCCATTTAAATTCTAATACCATATCTAATACAATCAAATTCACCACATAAAATTTATCACATAACTTGTAGTCTCCCATAGTGACATTGAGTTGCTTAATCACTTTATTACATGGCATTGTGAATTCATCTACAAAAACAACATTGAATCCTTCAAAATATTCCATATGCAACCCTCTTTTTACCATAAATCCTTAATTAATGAATTTTTTTGTGGATACACTATTAATGAGTATTGTTATTCTTTGTCTATTGAGCACTGCACAAACTCAAAAATGATGATATTTAGGTGCTCCTGATAGCACTATAGAGTACCTCCACTTGTAATTTCATTTTCCACCTCTTTTATTTTTGTGGTTTTTTCTTCTTCTATGGTTTTAACTTATGTTGGACCTTTTTAAACATCTAATATCACTTCAATGTAGTGCACTTACCCTTTACCGAGGCATCTATGACTGCGTCCCCATAGATCTTTGTATGTGAAAACAACTTATTCCTTTGTAGTTCATTCCTAGTATCTTCATCCATCCTTTTTGTGTTATAAGGAGGCATGGATTTTTGGATAGGATTAGGAATTCATATATTTAATAAATTACCCTTAGTCTAACCAAGATAAAATGTTTTGGGAGGATAAGAAAACTTTCTCCATTATTTTGATGGTTCAAGAGTTAAACATCTTCTTATCGCATCTTGTAAAGTGAATGGTGCAAATGATTTGATAAAAAATTTAAGGGCCTTGATTATACCATAAATAAAAATGAAAATAACCATTTTTTCTATAATATCACTTAACATCATATCCATGTTATTGTAATTCCTATACATAAGCACTTACTAAGGTTTATTATTTGATTTTGGAGAGTTCTTTGAAGTGATCTTATCCATCCTTTAACTCAAATCTATCAAGAATCTTCTAGATAAATTTTTCAAATGTATGAATTTGGTAATGTCCTTGTGTTATTAGGTCATTATACCACTAATAATATTCAAAAACTTCTAAATCTAGATTATAAAACTAAATGGTCCCATTCTCCTTCATAAGGTTGAAATCAAGACAAGTTTTCAACTTCTATAACAAAGCCTGAGCTAAAATTTTCTCACCACCATCATAGGTAGGAGATATAGTTTGATAAAATTATTTATCAGATCCTTCCCTATAACACTTTGATTATTTCCTGGTCTTTTTTGGCATGTGTCTCACTTTGTCATTTCTACAAACTTCTCATATGGAAGGATAACTTTCAGACCTTCCTCTAAATTCTTGTATGCATTATATATCTCTGTTGATTCTATTACAAAGACTCCAATGGACCAAGAGGGTGAAATTATAAATTATTCCTCCTCTATTATGAATTTGGGTTTTGGTTTTTTTAACATGGAATGACCTATAGATCTTTTGTTTATGGGTGAGCCTTCCCTTCTAGGAATACCTCCCAGATTTAATTGACTCAAAAGTCTCCCCATCACCTCTCTCAACTCTCTCTAACCAGAATTGAAGTTCTCCAAGGTGTTTTATAATTGATACACTTTATATTCATATATCAATATTAATTTTCCCATTTCAATTTTAGCCATAATTTCTTCTTTGGAGTTTAATTTTTCTTCTTGTAACTTCTTATGTTCCCATCTAAAATATATAGTTTTTCTTTCACTAGGAAGCATTTATTATAAAAACCCTCAAGCAAAAAAACATTGTGGATCTCATAAAAATGACATGTCCTCTCACCAAATTTAGTATCGAAATATTATATCTGAAATTTAATTTGCATTGGGAATAATTTATGTATGATTTGTGCCTTTTTATACTAGATAGTGAAACTAGATTTTGGCTTTTTTTTGTGAAAAGTAATAATTACTCAAACTTAAAACATATGGTGACTTTATTATATTTAAATAAATAAATAAAAAAAAAAAAAAAAAATTCTTGAAATAAAATCCCATAATATTTATGTAATGAAATACATAATTTGGGTACAAACCCTTGCTAATTCCACACACATGCACCACAAAGACTATTAAAAACACAAGATAAATTCACTATACTAATAAGGTAATTAAATATCATATGAAAATAAAAAATTAACCCAAAATTATACTATAAATACACATAATATATATTGTATCAAACCCACAAATCTTAAACCAACACTCGTAACTCTACTCACACTAATAACCTACATATAACACTATACACTAGCTAAAAATTGTACTCTTTGAAGCTCTATAACAAATCCTATATGGAATTGTATCTATAGATTAAATTATTTTCATAATAAAATACTTTTTATCCATGTGTTTTCATCTAAATACCACCTTCATCTAATATTTTTCATTCTAGAATGATTTGAAGAACACTACAGGCACATTGTTCCATAAGAGAAAATCATTAATTAGTAAAAGATCCCTCTAAAAATGAAAGGAGGGTTTATTAATACCCAATATGTCCAAGATGGGTGAAAAAATCATAATGTATTCCTTTGGGGGGAAAGGTTACATGAATTTTAAAAAGCAACTAACTTCTATCTTTATCCACCTACCCAAAATCTACTTAGATCCTACTTTTTCCCACTTTTACTTCTATTTCTAAACTTTCCCAAATGTGATCCACTTGTTTTTTTATATTTTTAATTTTTTAGGACTTATTTTTATATAATAAAGGAATCATATGTGTGAGGTTTGATTAATTTTGATTTTTCACAGAAATTGCCAAAATCTGTTTTAGTAACTATTATAAATAGGCATAAATCATACATAAATTGTTCCTAATGAAAAGTAAATTTAAGATATAATATTTTGATACTAAATTTAGTGAGGGGACATGAAATCCATCTTGTCATAAAAATATTTAGGTGCTTATTTGAGGCCATAGATATGTTTTTTAATCTTGCAAACTATGGAGGAATATTCCATAAATCCTTGTGGTTACTCCAGGCATATTTACTCTTTGGGGTCATTATTAAGAAAGGAAATCTTCACATCCAACTAATGCACATCCTAGCAATGTGTTAAGGAAATAGTTAGAGTGAGTTATATTTAGTTTATTTTAGAAACTAGGGCAAACATCTTAGTTTAGTCAATACCAGGCACTTGATAAAAACCCTTTGTTAGAAAAAGTTCTTTAAACTTGTTTATGGGTCCATCTACTGTATAATTTGTTTGGTAAAATCACCTACATAGAAGAAGGTTTTTTCCTTAGGAAGCGGCACTAAATCCTAAGTGTTTTTACTCTAGAAGGAACTATACTCCTCTTTCATAGTAGTATCCCACTCAAGAGTACCTGATGCCTCATAAAATAATTACAGATCAAAAGTAAATGACGTGAAAGCATGTGGGGCATCTTAGAATTATGAAGGGGTTTGCTTTTTGTCTAATGGATCTCCAACCCATTGGACAAAACATTTTAGTGCCTATATATCCCAAAGTTTACTAGTGTTTAGAGAGTTATAATTGGATTCCCCATCTTCTAAGGATAATATAAGATAATGAAGAGGGTAATCCTCATCATTACTCTCATTATCAAAACTAGAAAAAGAATCTATATCATTAGGAGGTTGATCCTATAGATATGAATGATCAAGACTTTCATAAAATCCAAGTGTGTCTAAGTAAGGGTGAGATGTGTTAAGTGTGGAGTCTAAAGGACCTTCTATAAAATGTACACTCCTTTCAATTAACAAATCATGAGTTTTGGGATGGAGAATCATGTTTCCCTTAACACCCTCAAGATATCTAAAAAATATGCAATACTGACTCTAAGGTTCCAATGCCTTACATTTATTATTTGGAATGCAATCTATAACAAGTGATATAAACACTCCAAAATGCTTAACTATGGGTATCTAACCACTCCAAGTTTCAAAATGAGTGACTCCCTTCAATGATTTATGAGTAACTCAATTTTGGATACAACAAGCATAGTTGATGGCCTCAACCCAATAATGAGGTTCAAGAGACTTGGAATGTAGCATATAATTGGCTAATTATTTAAAGGACATATTATTGTGCTCTATAACACCATTCTACTAAGTAATATATGGAATTATATACTATATTTTAATCCCCTCTAATATAGATAATTACTCAAAATAGTTACTTACATACCAAAATTATCAATACGTAAAATCTTAATAGCTTTATTGGATTGTTTCTCTACAAGTGATTTAAAGTATTGAAAATGTTCAAATAACTCTAAATTTTTATTTAAAAAATGCACCCAAGTATACCCTTAATAGTCATTGATGAAATTAAGCATGTACTTTGTCATGTTTAATGAAGGTTTTGGATATGGGATAACAATGTAACTATAAAAAATCTCCAATATCTATTTAGCTCTTTGTGATTTTACCTTGTCATACTTCTCATCAAGATGATTATTAAAAATGCATCTCTAGAAAAATTAATCAAAAAACTTGACTCATAGAAACCCTAAAACAATGTATTGACAATTGAGTTTCTCTAGATAGCGACAGTTAGGATGGTTGAATCGCTCATGCCATAGTTTACTCACCTCATCTAAATGATTGATTAGTGTAGTAGAGGGCTGATCAGGAGTAAAATATGATAAATTATACAGCTTAGATTGATGATCATATTTCCAAAATTTAATAATTGATTCACTATTACCTTCCCTAATAACCATAAAATTAGGTATGAACTCAACTCTATTTTTAGAACTAATGTGAGTGATTTGGTAAGTAGATAGGAGATTGGTGTATAAAGAGGGAACACATAGAACATCATGAAATTTCCCATCATTTAATTAAATATATCCACTCCCAATAAATTATTATTCTATGTAAGTATCATCACATAATATAATGGAAGGCATAGAATAAGGCTCTAAGGATGTTAAATGTCCTGTGATGAAGTAATGTGGTATGATGCACCAAAATTAATAACCCATGTAGAAGATTGGAATGCAAATGTAACAAGTGATTTGCCCTTACATTTTCCCTTATTATTGTCTTTGTCATTAAAATACCCTTGTGTAGATGAAATATAAGTGGAATAATCAGGGACACTGATAATATGCTTCTTGAGCATTTTTGTTAGTTGGTCAATCTGCTTCTTCATGCATTTGGCTTCATCATACCCATATTTCATACAATAGCCACATGTGAGTCACTCTTTTGGATTTCATATTTGAAGAGGACTTTTTTGATGTTTTTTTCTTATCATCAAATTTATGACTATATGATTTTATATTTGGGATATTGATTAAAATTACTAAAAGTAATAAGTTAAACCCAAAATCACAATAACATCAAAAAGAGGAAAATAAAGGAACAATATGTAACTAAGAATCAGATATTAACATCACCTTATCCCTTATGGATTCTCTCAAATATTTTCCAACCATTTCTAATGCAAAATAATTTATTTGTGGATTAATTGTTTATGGCTTTAAAATGACTCTAATGGCTTCCTTAGATAGTTGAATGGATTTGCAAGAGTATGAGGATGTTTTAGGATGGTTTAGTATGTGAGTATAATGAGGGATTATGGATTTATAGGTTATATTTTCCATGGACTAAGCATGTATTCTATAGGATGGTGGAGGAGATTTTAGGGGAATTTTAAATTATTTAGAAGTCTCTAGTTTAGACACTTCTAGAATCTTAGAGGAGCTTCTCTAGTTATAGAGATTTCTTAGTTAGTTTAGAGGATAATGGGGGATTAGATGAGGATTAAATGAATTTTATGTTACATAGGGATGTAGGAGAGTCTAGGGTGGTAGGTTGGCTAGAGGGTAGTTGAATAAATAGTAATTTTTAATTTACAAGTGGGCTAGTGCAATATGATTAGTATTTAAGTGGGTTTGTTAGTAGGCTAATAGGATGATTAATTAGTTATAAGGGTATGGGAAGGTTTTAATGGTATAGTAAATATTATATAAGAAATAATATTTTAATTATTTGACTAGGATTATGATTATTAGATAAATTAATAGGATTATTATAATAATTAAGATGAGCAGATTTAGGTGCATACATTTCCCCCCTCTTTGAAAGGGTATTGTGAGTGGATCAAAGTGGAACGAGTAATGGATTTTCAAATAAAAACCATTTCATGGATGAGTTAGTAGATTTTTTTTATTAGACATGATGAAACCTCAAGGGGACGTGTGGGGAAGAATGAGTCAAATGGTTGCTTGAAAAGAAATCCCCGAGATGGGATATGACCTAAATGATTATAAGGCATTAGGATACCTCAAGTATTAATGGTGCTACAATTTAGATGCCCCAAGAAAAATGGATATGATATTTCACCTTAGAATATGAGTCCTAGACTATGACAAATGTTTAGGATGGAGGCAATTTGATTAAAATGAAAAGACTAAAATTATTAGGATATCGACATTGTCTGAGCAATGAAAAAAATGAGATAGGTCATGAGATGATGATAACTCCCTAGAAAGGACACATTCAAGGGATATTTTAGAGGCCTATAAAGATTATTTGATAAGTGATTATTGATAATAATCCTCTTTAATATAGGATTCATACCTAAATATGACTTAATAACTTTAAGTGACCCATAAGGGATAGGATCAAATGTTAATAGTGACCGAGCTATCCCTAGGCACAAAAAAGTGGTCAGGTGCTGCCTACATAGTCTTAAGAGATTTTAGGCTAATGTAGTTTTGACTCAAGATTTTGGAGATAATATGGGTAATAATAGACTATACCCTAAAATAGTGACTTAAGATGACTTGGGGATGATGATATGTTGATTAAATGAGATAATAGGATATGAAAAAGGAGTCATGAATCAATATTAGTGGATAGGTTTGGATAATATGGTTAACAAGGGTAAAATGGGATAAAGGGGTGAATTAGGTGGTAAAAGGGTAATTTTCTCTTTTTTAATATGTCATCAATCAAATACAGAATGTCTAACATCTCTAATGATGTGTATGAATGCTAGTCCCACTCCTCAAACACTCATCACACCCTCTTATCATGAACCCATAAATCAATCAAGTCATATCATCCATTCAAGTACCATAAATCCCCATCATCATCAATTTTTGAGAATTTTTGTCATTGATGTCAATTTTGATGTCATTGATGATAAGGTGCATCTTGTGAAGATTTATGATGAGTGATTTGTGAGGTAGGGGCTTATGTACCTGATGTGACAAGGAAGTCTTGTGACAAAAGAGAATTTTAAGGAAATATATTGTATCTTTGTTGAGAGATAATTTTAAGGAAACCTAATGATTTTTCTTAAGTTGATTTCAAGCTCAGGCCAAGGTAAGCATGTTTGAGTACTAGTCATTGAGTACAAGGTGTCTTATGAAGCCTAAAATTATCATGAATATGTGAGAAAGGTATTATTCATTGAGTATAGAGGTATGATAATATTTTAGGAACATTAAATTCATGTGAACAAGGTGTATAATCATTGAGGAGTGTTTTAAGGTCAATTATCAAGCTTTAAATGATTGAGAAACCTAGTCATGACAATAGTTAGCATGAAGAGACCCTATGAGAAGGTTTGAGCATGGTTACCTAGTAATATGGATTCACATAGGAATAATATATTATATTAGGTTGTTTTGTAATGAATATAAGGCATTAGATCACTCATGATAGTCATAGAGTGAGCCTACAGGGGTAGGACCTATAGACCTAGCAAGATAAGTTTTAGACCCTATCTGACCTAAGGAGGTCTCATAAGGTATTATCAAGGCATATGAATAATTTATGGAAGTGTTTGAACATGATAAGATGTTTTATGACATGTATATGAGGTGTTGATAGCTTGGACATTGGCTAGAAGGTTAGTTTCAAGGCCTAATGTGACGTGTAGGTCAAGGCTTAGAAAAGCAAAGAGAGAGATGGTGGTTAGATGGGGTATCAAGATCAGTTTCCAAGGCATGTGTGAAAAGGTGGATGTTTTAAAAGGTATGGTACATTTTTTCAAGCATGTTCATAAATTTTTAGGTCATGTTTTTTATATTAAGGTAAGAAAAAGTGTTTTAATGTGTTTCATGTACATAGAATAAAGGGTTCTCAACCTGAGAAGAACTTTCAAGTGTTCATTGGCATGTGTAAACTCTACATGATAACCTAATCCACTCATAGTATATTCTAAAGGTTATTATCTCAAATTTACAAGCATTGGTTTTTGGAATGAAGGGCTGAACCTTATGAATGATTGGTAAGACTAAAAGATGGTTCAAACCTTCAAAGAACCCTAAAAATGACCTAATATGAAATATCTTGTTATAAAGTTATTAAAATTTATTTTAATTGATATTTAATTAATTTTAGGTTGTATTAAACTCTCCCAGGTACCTCTAGGTGTGATTTTTTTGTTGGGAGAGTGAGTGGACCCTATAAGAAAGGCCTTGTTTCTCAAAGATTTATTGTAGCAGTCAGAGTTAATGAAGTCAACATATGAAAATCATTATAGGAATTTTTTTTAGACTTTTAGTTTATGTCCCTAGTGGTTTCTTATTATGTTATATCCCTCAAGAGTGATAAAACAATCTTACAAGTTGACTAGTCGCTAAAAATCCTAATAGTGCAGATAGTGAGAAAACTAGGTGAATAGGAGAAGTTGGTTAGGGATGTGCTATCATGGAATAGGGATGAATCCAAGTACATGGAGAGGTTTTTAAAAACTTTAGATACATGTGAATATTTTATATATGTTTTAGATGTTAGTGGATATGATGAAAATATTTCTCATAAGTTGACATGTCTAGCGAAGATGAAATAGTGAAGGTGTAAGTTCATGAAATTTATCTACAAGACCAATATTGTCAATTAAACATGGTATATTTATATCTATAATTCTCCTAATGATATAATAATATCATAAAAATTCATCAAAATTCTCTAAAATTTTCTACATAGGTGTTGAAGGTTACTTCACCATGACTATGTTTGAAGGTAAACTAGTAGATCTAGGTAAGCAAGTTGCAGTGATGAGATAGAGGCTATTTTACCTAAGTTAATGTATATAATTAACATATATATATATATATATATAATATTAAAATAAATATCCATACTTTTAAAAAACTTGGAATTTAGTGTAATAAGTTTAAATGTTGAAGACAAAAGGGGTTGACTAGTTCAGGTTTGACTCTGTGTTTTGAAGATAAAAGATTGGTCTACAAGACCAATACTTGGCATTGGAAATTATTATCATTTTACTTGATATTGATATAAATATTTAAAATCATAGTAATTATTATTTTCAGTGTTGAAGATCAATTTTACATGACTATATTTTGAGGCTAGTTGGCAGTTCTGAATGGGCTACTTGTAGAGAAGGGTTTGAGTAATTTTAACCTATGTTGGGAAGTTTAAATAATATGGAAATGTACATGAGGTAATTTTTATTATATATAAATTATTTTTTTCCATTTTTTCTTGTCAAAGTTGTGTTTATGCTTTAGTTATTTAAGACAAACGTTTTGGGTATGCATAAGCCTAATATGAACAGTACTAATGGTATGCTCCAAGTAGTGGTTTGAGATTAAAAAATGTTATAAAGCCTAGATGAAATTAGAATGGATATATTTGAATATTTATGATATTTTCTTACCATTTTTTAATTTTTAAAGTGTTCCAAATAAGACAAAGTGTAACTTGTCTTAGAATAGACCTAATGGGATTAGGTTTCTATGAGACCTAAAATGAGATAAGGCATAATTGAGATAGGTCAGACCTAAATAGACTAAAATAATGTATATAATATGTCAAAATATCTATTTCATGGTCAACATAATATGGTAGGGGTTTTTGGATGACTAAGAAGGATATGAACAAGTGACTTGTATAAATACTAGGCAGTTTTTGTTAGGAATAAATACAAAAAACAATGCAAAAGAATTTCATAAAATAACAATAATAGATATGATTAGAGCTGCATAAAGAAAAAAATAAACATGCATAATAATAATAATAATAATAATAATAATAATAATAATAATAATAATAATAATAATAATAATAATAAAAATAATAATAATAATAATAATAATAATAATAATAATAATAATAATAATAATAATATATTTAACATTTTTCACCCAAATGTGGGATACATCCATCAAGAAACACTTTCTCATATTCTATTACAAGCCACCAGAGTATAATCACTCTCAGATTTGTCTTCACAATTACAATGCACAAATATTGTCTAGAGATACACTCAAAAAAACCCTCTTAAATTTATACCTAAATTCAAAAATTATATTCTTCCTTGTCAAACCCTTATTTTCATGATGTTTTACCTATGAAATATCTATCTATACATAATACATCAACAAAGCGGTATTACAAAATAATGGGTACCAAAACCATGGGTAAAGTCAACCCAAAATAGTTTCCCTTGAAAGGGGGTCCAAATTTTTTTTAATATAGATTTTCACCCTTGAAGCTAGGTGAGAATACATATATAGTTTATATTACATTTAAAGTGTATAGTATTTGAAAAATACATTGTAATTTAGAAATAGGCTACACAACACAACAATTTTAGGCCTATTAGAGTGTAGAGAGTGAAAGTGAATAAGATAACACATTAATGAGTAGAATAAGGTCTTAAATACCATTATAAGATTATATAGGATCATTTATGAATATTTGATAGACATTGTACATATGAGTATCAAGTTCATATGACCTAATCAAGTCAAGAAGAGAGCTAGTTGAGTGAAGAAGGCTAGAGGTAGTTTGAGAGAGATAAAAGTGTGTGAAGAGTTGAGGAGGGAGATCATCATCTATTATATGATTAATAAGGTATTATGAAGGTGATAAATTTTTTTAGGTGGATGATTTGGTGTTGAGTCAACATTATATTCTTCCTTGTCAAACCCTTATTTTCATGATTTTTTTACCTATGAAATATCTATCTATACATAATACATCAACAAAGCGGTATTACAAAATAATGGGTACCAAAACCATGGGTAAAGTCAACCCAAAATAGTTTCCCTTTAAAGGGGGTCCAATTTTTTTTATATATATTTTCACCCTTGAAGCTAGGTGAGAATACATATAGAGTTTATATTACATTTAAAGTGTATAGTATTTGAAAAATGCATTGTAATTTAGAAATAGGCTACACAACACAATAATTTTAGGCCTATTAGAGTGTAGAGAGTGAAAGCAAATAAGATAACACATTAATGAGTAGAATAAGGTCTTAAATACCATTATAAGATCATATAGGATCATTTATGAATATTTGATAGACGTTGTACATATGAGTATCAAGTTAATATGACCTAATCAAGTCAAGAAAAGAGCTACTTGAGTGAAGAAGGCTAGAGGTAGTTTGAGAGAGATAAAAGTGTGTGAAGAGTTGAGTAAGGAGATCATAATCTATTATATGATTAATAAGGTATTATTAAGGTGATAAATTTTTTTAGGTGGATGATTTGGTGTTGAGTCATCTAGGGGGATGGTGCCTCCTTTCAAGTGGGTACTTGATAAAGCTTAGCCGAGTTGGTGATTAGCTAGTTAGGGTTGATGCTCCATGTGAAGTTGGTGCTTCACTAAAATTGATGTTTTTATTATAGAACTATAGTCCATTTATATATATCAATGGGTTTTCATCCCCTTTAGGGTTTCCCATACATAATTTGTGTTATATTTTGTTCTTATATTTCATGTTTGTATAGTTGATTGCTTATACATTATTTGATCCACATGCTTGAATGAATGTTCATGAATCACAATGCTTAAGTGGAATTGAAAGAATTTTTTTTGAAGATTGATTCACCCCCACCTCTCAATAATTTTTATTCTAAAATCAATATCTAATCTAATACATATCTCATATCACCTTTTTGGATAGCCTTGCCTCTCATAGAGGTGACAAATACACCTAGTCTAAATGTTTGGAGGGGTCTCAATGAAGAATCACCAAAGGTCATATGAACATGAATCCATCTAGTAGAGATAACATGGTTCTAGCATCACACATATTTATAATGGATTTCAATTTAAATATCAATAAATCATATACATAATACATCTCTTTGGCCTTTAATAAATTGAGATGCAACCAAAAAGCCAAAAAATAATTGAAAATTCAAAAAATAATTAAAAAATAATAAATGAAAAAATTATTTGTTCAATGATGAAAAATAGTCTTTTGGCACCTTGGGTAAGTACCATGATGAAAACTAGTTTCCAACATCATGTTAAAGTATTCTATTGTCTAAATTATACCTCAACACTTAGGGTAAAATCCATTTCATTCACATTATATCCTTTGTCAATATCATCCATGCCATCCTTGTCTCTCCTATCCCTCAAACCATTGCTTATACCCATCATCTAACATCTTGCATCATATTATGTCCATCCTTTCTTTTGGTCTTGACATTTTTAAGGACATGTAAGATGTCTTGAGAAATGTTTTGGAATAATCTTGGCATATCTTCCAATGGACAACTATGTAACTAATTATTTACTTCCTTCACAATGTGATCATTGGTGATTCCTAGTCCATTATTACTTGAACCCCATTCCATTTTCAACATCAATCTTATCCTTTTCATCCCATATATTTTTATATATATCCCCATCTTATTTGTTAGGCTTGGTATTCCCTTTTATAGTAGCCCCCATTTGTGTAGTGTACATATATATTCTCAAAAAAACCCTAAAAATTGAAATATTCAAAAAATCCTAAAAATTATAAAATCTACAAAATCCCAAAATATATAAGTGTTATTGTCTTGTGTCCTCTTGTCATATGACATATGTATCCCAATAATATTATCCTATGTCATAAGTTGTCCATCACATTTTCATCCTACTTTTTCATATGTCCTAATGGTCTTATCATTTTGCCATCTTTCCTCATCTCAACATCCTAGTCATCTTATGTCTTCTACAAACTTATCATAATTATATTCACTATTCTAACCCAACTCCATATCTTATCCAAATCCATATCCTTAATCCACATTCACATCACGATCATCATTATTGACTCAATCTAATTCATCACTTGATCAATCATCCTATCAACTCTCAATGGGATAATTCGACAAGACACAAAGACACTACATATAGATACTCATGTGTGTTACTTGTATGCTCTATATTGTTTGAATTATTTTCATTAGGTATATGTAATCTTATTATTTTTCATTTATTTTTCTATGTTTCTTTTTCATCTTATGTCATATATAATTTTATCAATTGGGCAATGATCAAGGATGCTATAATGACAGTAAAATCTACAATGACACTTTTAGGTACCCTAGATGATGCATAGTTCACTTTTTTCCCCTTTTATAATCATACACTTTGGCACAATGTCCTCTTGGTCATACTAATATAATTGGGCATACTTATTAGCTATATATTTACATTAGATTTCTTAGACTATGATGAGCCATATTACAACAATGATGGCTTGATAATGGAAAACACTCATCATTTCTCCTAATCATCTTCATCCATCATCAATTTGATCATACAAGACAAATCATCTAATACAACAACATATCATAGCATATAAACATATCATATCCAATTAATTATCCTAGTCCTCATGTCTAGCATCTAAATTGCATCCTCTATCTAATAACTGACATGTTTAACATCCATCATCATCATCATCATCATCATCATCCTCTAGTCTATATTATCGTCATACTCTAATTTGAACTAAATTGGCCTAAGGTCTTTTAAGACTATGTAGGTATCACTTAGTCATATAAAATGTCTAAGGTCAGCTTGGCTACTCTCTCCTCTTTCCCCACCATAATTATCATCCTATAATATATTATGAACTATATTAGCCTAAGTTATTTTCATACCATGTAGGCAACACTCAAACACAAGGTGTGCCTGAGGTTAACTCGACCATTATCTTTGATTTCCCCATCATTCATCATCACATATATCTTTTCATCCTCACATCTTGCATTAGTCGAATCCTTGAATTATAATATCAATCATTAAAAAATCAAATATATTGATCAATCTCCATCCCCATAATCATATATTTAATCTTTTTTCAATCACTTGTACCTATCTATTGGGCCTGACAAGTCATAACATCCATCTTTTCTCCGATCAATCATCCATTATCACTAAAACTTTTATGGTTATTAATTAAATTAAGGAATGATTAGAACTATAATTTTATCATCTTTTGATCTATTGTATGTGTCTTTACTAGGGACATCATCACTATTAGTCACATTGTGTCTCATTGATTTGATGTCTTATAGTCTAATTTTTCCCCTTCATCTTTTAGTCATGCAGTCATATTATTTCTTCTCTCATTCATCATAAAAATTGACTTTGGCCTTGAGATGCAATCATCATTAATTCTCTCTAATCAATCTTATATTTGGCCTAATGTTCTCTCATGCATGTGTCCTTGCTTGGCATATGTTGATAGCTCATGGACTTTTATAACAATCATCTTGGTCTACAACTCTCCCTAGTATACATCCTTGCCCAAGATATGCCAAAAGTTTGTGGCCTTTTGTCTTATCATCCTATTATAGTTTATTCCACCTTAGGATGTGTTGACAATCATGACTATCAATTATGCTTCTTGTGCATATGTCTTTGCCAACAGAATCACCAATTTTTAGCTCACTACTTAGGCTGATTTTATTTTCTTTAACACCTATCTCACATATATCATCCCATCCCCTTGTTTATCCATTGCATCCCACCCCTCATTTCCTATTTTGAGTGGTCATGTGTCTCATTCTTCCCCACATGTCCCCTTGAAGGGGCATCATATTCACTAACATCATTTACTAAAATTCATCCATGAAGTGATTTTTATTTGAAAACCTATTAATCCTTCCACTTTGTCCACCTATAATACCCTTTCAAAGAGGGGCAAAATGTATGCACCTAAATCTGCTCACCCTAAAAAATTTACTAATATTTCTATTTATCCTAATTAATATTATAACCATAGTCCTAATTAAATAATTAAATACCACCCCCCTTCATTATTCTTTGTCATACTAACCTTACCCCTTCCCACTTATTCATTAATTCATCTAAATCACCATTATCTACTACCTAATCTCACTTGTCTAAAATTTAGGAATTTTAAATTTCCATGACCCACCTACCTACCTAATCCTAGGTTTTCCTACAAGCCTATCCCATAATCCTCACCTAATCCCTTTATAATCCCCTTATGATCCTCAATTAGTCCTAACATGAAACTAAAGGCTTATATTCTCTAGAAGCTTCCCTCATCCTCCACATCTTTTATAAATCTCCATTTATAGAGAACTCTAAGGAATTTTAAATTCCTTATAATTCTCCCCTTTTTTATAGTCTTATTCTCTAGAAACTTCTAAATGAATTTTTAATTCATTAGAAAAACCACCCTCCCTTGCCTATTTAAACACACCATCTCCTCTATTTCCAAACTAACTAGAAACCAACTATTAAATCCCTAAGACCCCCATGCAAATATAATCAATCAATCCATGTTATCATTAATTAATTATTGAACCCAAAATCATGCCAAAATTTTGAGTCTATCCATAACAATCTAACAAGTAAAAATCAATAATCATTGATAAATCTGTTTGAAGATCTTGGAGAGTAGTTAAGAGGATCAAAGTCAAATTAATAGTGTTCTTATAATTATAATTTACTTCTATATTCCCTCCTTGTGGTATTATTATTCTTTTGGGTTTAACTTGCTATTTTTAGTAATTTTGATCAATAGCTCAAAAATACAATCATACATTGGTTTATAGATTACTTGTTTATGGATTACTTACTTGTAAATTTAAAATGACTCTAATGGCTTCCTTAGATAGTTTAATGGATTTTCAAGAGTACAAGGATGCTTTAGGATGGCTGAGTATGAGATTATAACTAGGGATTAGGGATTTATAAGTTAGTTTGGACATGGCCCAAGCATGTATTTTATAGGATGGTGGAGGGGATTTTAGAGGAATTTTAACTTATTTAGAAGTCTCTAGTTTAGATACTTCTAGAATCTTATAGGAGCTTCTCTAGTTATAGAGGTTTCTTAGTTAGTTTAGAGGATGATGGGGGATTAGATGAGGTTTAAATTTCATATGGATGTAAGAAAGGCTAGGTTGTTAGGTTGTGTATTAGGATTTCGAGCTCTATGTATGAATTTAAACAAACTAAATCTAAACTCAAAATATAAACTACATAATAGGAAAGATTTACAAAACAAATCAGAATTAGTAAGGGGTAGTTGAATGAATGAATATAGGTTGGAAAGGGGGTAGTTAAATAAGAATTTTTAATTTTCAAGTGAGCTAGTGTAATAGGATTAGTAGTTAAGTGGGATTGTTAGTAGGCTAAATGGATGATTAATTGGTCATAAGGGTATGGAAATTTTTTGGTGGTATAGGAAATATTGTTTAGGAAATAGGATTTTAATTATTTAACTAGGATTATGATTATTGGAAACATTATCAGGATTAATATAATAATTAAGATGAGTGGATTTAGGTGCATACATTGGCCCTTTCATTAATTTAGGTCCTTATTCTATTTCTTCTTGTTACTGATGAAATCTTTATATTCATCATGACTTAAATAAGGCATGAGATTTGGAGGACTTTAGTGTACCCATTTGAATGAGCTTGTATTGCTCTCAAGTTAATTCAGAAGCAAATTCATCCAAGGATAATATTTTTTGTACAACTCCAAGGGCATGCTTGGTGGTGTGAAAGGTAAAAACAAATACATAATAGTTAGATCCAAATTTGGAAAGGATGGAAAGAATCAATTAATCATCATTTTTGTCAGTGTTGAATAGTTTCAATTGTAACCTAAGTGATTTAAACTTGGTGAAAAATTCTTGAATCATATCAAAGTCACTTGGGCTCAAATTTATGAGCTCATTCTCTAAATCATGACCACTTATTTGATCCTACTTTCCAAAGAGTTTTTCCAATAAGGTCCACACTTGATTTGGAGTTGTTGTAGTTTTGATATGAAAAGTCAACTTAAAAGACATAAATAGGCACAATACATCATAAGCTTCATCACTTTGGTTGTACCACTTCACCTTCTCTACATCAAGTATCAGTTTTATTTATGTACCCATCATGATTCAGTGTAATCCTTTGCTCCTTAATAGGATTTTTAAATTTTGATTTCCACTCATGATAGTTAAATGGTGTAGGAAGTGGAATGGAATTGAGAACCATGATGAAAAAAGGAATTACTTGTTGAAATGTGTGTGTTATAGACTAGTAACATAGCACCCCTTAAATCTATAGAGGTTTAAATTTATAAGACATGAGAATACCATCAATTCAAAGACATCAAAAAAACTTACACTTTAAAAAAATATGGCACCTAAAAAGGAGAAGATGGATGAAAATTATACTCATTTGAATGTTTCTTGCTTGTAAAATAGTGATGTTCTCCACTTTGTATAAATTAAAAAAAAATTGGGTGTGAAAAAGTTTGAAAAATTTTGGGTGTAAAATTCCCATAAAAAACTTATGCCCTTTTGGAACAAAAGTTAAACAATTTTGGGTTGGCCATGACCAAGTGCTTAAATCCCATATGACCAGGGGATAAGACCAAATTTGAGTTCTCTCCCCCATCTCAATTTGATTGATGTGATTGATGTGTGTGTTACATCATCCTTCAAATGACCCATTTATACAAATGAATAATGATGCATTTCACTATCTTAAATTTGATGGTTGCACACATGTCACAAGGAGTCTCTAGCCCTAAAATTGATGTCATTAAGACCATCACCACATTTGAGAGTGGATTATTGTCATTGTATCTTGGGAGCATGGTCTCTAGACATATTAACCTAAGAAATCATAGATGTGTAATGGGTTATGGTGTAGTGTGATCTACATCATCATGGGTTTGACTAGTGGGTTGTTAGGCCTTGGGCCCCAAAGAGATGTGAAGTACAACCATGCAAAATAAAAATCATTATTTCATTGATGATCGAGTCTTGGGCCTCATGAAGGTGCATAACATGAAGTCTCTGGTCATGTATTAACATTGGTCAGGGTCAGGTTGGTAGACTTTGGGCCCCACAGAGGTACGAAAAATACATAATCGCATGGTAGAGGGTCCAGTTGATGGACCTTTGGGACTATGAAGGTGAAAAAACACATGTATTTTTATGGCCCAAAGAAGCTAAAAATTATTCTAAGTCCTAAATTTTATATAAAATCACTAAAAACCAACTGAAAATGATGAAAAGCCTATAATAAGAACCCAAATCTTGTAAAATATGTACATCTTTATGAAAATATAATAAAGACCCACTTCATGTTTTAAAAAACCTATAAAAAAATAGATTTTTTTCTAGTTTGAGTATTGAACTATACAAAATCTATAGATTTTCAAAAAACACTTCAAACCCTCCAAAAATGGCAAAAAATTGACTCTCATGAAACTGGATTGTGTTTATAGCCAATCCTAGGTTTTTTATGCCTCCTAAATCCAACAATGTTGTCTATTTTTTGTTTATAGACCTTGGATATATAAATATATATTTATTTTTGAGAAATCCTACCAAACCCTTAAAAAATGAAATTACAAAAACACCTAAACAAGCTAAATGCTAGATATCATAATAGGAACAATAGAATTTGGCTAATAGCAAAGTTATAATACCATGTCAAAATGGGACACAATCAGTTCTACTATATAGGATTAAATGTAAGAATAAAATTTGTATAGAGTAGAGAAACCTGAAAAGAACAATTTAAAATAGCAAGAAACTTATCTTCATAATAAATAAGTTGTATTAGGAAGCATTATCCAAAAATTACATAGGGAGGTTCCTTATATAGGTGTAAAGAATTCAAGTCCCAACATACTCATGCATGTGGGATTATTTTCCCCTTAAGAACCTTTATTAAACCTAAGCAAGATTGACTATACCATGTATACAAAACCTAGTGGGACAAGTCTACACCAACATATTAACCCTAATTAATATATATTGAATGGAATAAAAGTAGAATTCTATAAAAAAATCTTGAGACAAGAAGAATGAAATAAAAATACTAAATTTGACAAAGTAAAACCAAATGAAAGAAGACTAACTATGAACAAAATGAAATACTTAGTTATTCATTATTTGAGATATGATAAGGTTAAATAGATAAAGAATTTGAAATGAAAAACATGAATTTATTCTACAATTTCATAGAGGATGATACTAAAACTCATAAAGGATATGATATTTCAATCTGGGCTAAGTTCATTTTTCACTATTTTCCCTATTGGATGTTTTTATCCTTAAGGGAAAATAGGGAAATATGGAAACAATCATCTATGGTTTCTTTGTTAGTGTATGTTTTTATACACTTATATGGTTTTTCCTACACATGTTGTTTAACTTGATTAGGTGTAATATTATGTCATTTAGGAGAATATGGCTTAACCTACTTTCTAATTTCAAGTTGATTTTTGCTTCTATAAAAATGTACCTTTCATAGAGCTATTTAGATAATAATTATAATGAAAATACTTCTCATTTATCATGTTTGGTTTCACTTTGAAAACAAGATATCTCTTATACATATTTGTTTAAGATGTTATAGATATTCATGCATTCATGTCTATCTAGTCTTGATCCTCAATTGTGGCCCACTCTAACATGGTATCAAATAATATTTGGTATTTTAATTCCTTATCTTATGTTGTAAAATATTGATTTTTTATCTTACATGTCATGGATATGACATTTTTTTAACTTTCATATTTTAGATTCACCATTTCTAAGATTTTTCTCTTCTTTTGGGGTACCTTGCTGGTCTAGATTCAAAAAAATAACACCCTCATTCTAGAGATTAGATCTTGGTCATATGGGGTTTTATCCATTGGTCACAACCAACCCAAGGGAGCTTGAATTTTATTGAGAAGTTAGGTGTAAATTTTTTCAAGCCAATTTCTTTTTCACAAGGTGTTTTTTTATAACTTAAAACTCACATAATTTTCAACATGAAACTCCTTTTTAGGTGTTATTTTTTTAAAAGTGCAAGTTTTTTTAAGCTTTGCACATTGGTGTTATTATTAGATCTTGTAAAATTTAACCTATCTAAGTTTAGGTGGGTTTCATTTTTTATTTATTTCACATTATCAATTTTGCATATATATCTTTACTCCACTATGGATAAGAATATGGTTTTGTTTCTTACACCATTCAACTATCATGAGTAAAAACCTAAAGTAAAAATATATGCGAGGAGTATAGGTTTACACTAAATCATAATGGGTACTAAAAAGACCAATATAGATGCAAATAAGGTGAAGTGGTTTAAAAAATGTGATGAGGCCTATGGTCTATTATGCATATCAATTTTCACCTAACTTGATATTTCACATTGAATTTATAAATATTCCTGATGATGTTTAGACCACACTAGAAAATGTCTTTGGGAATTGGGATGTTATTAGAGGTCATGATTTGGAGAATCAAATAATTATTTTGAGTCTAAGAAACTTTGCCATTATACAATAATTCACCAAAATCAAATCACTTAGGTTTTAGTTAAAATTTTGCAGAATAGATAGAAAGGATGAAAAATTGATTCTTTCAAACCTTGCCAAATTGGGTTTTGACTATTCTATTTTCATTTCTACCTTCCATACCACCAAACATGTCCTTGGATCTACATGGACCGTGTCATCCTTAGATGATTTTATTGTTGATTTGACTCAAGAATAAGATAAGCTTATTTAAATGGGTACATTGAATTTCTCTAAACAACATGCCTTAATTGTGAGTCATGATAAATATAAGACTTCTAAAAATAAGGAGAGTAAATATAACAATAAGGACCATAAATAATGAAAGGGTCAACAAATTGATGCTAAGTCCAAATCATCAACTAAGACCTCCTCTCTAGGTGGGAAGCCCAAGAAAGAGAGGCTCACATATGACTAATGTAATAAAATTGGGAGTGATGAAACTAGATGTATGAATAAGTAGATCAATAAAATTATAAATATGCTTGATAAAAATAGCAACAGTCTCATTTATTCAGTCAAATAGATTTCATCACCACAAGAATATTCCAAGGCCAAATATAGTAGTAATGGAAAAGGTAAGGGAAAGGCACTTATTGCAATTGCATTCCAACCTTCCACATGGGTTATTGATTCTAGTGCCTCACACCACATGGTTTCATCACATGATATTATTTTATCCTTGAATCCCATTTATATATCCTTCCTTTTTATGGGTGATGACACTTCTACAGAAGTTAGTGGTAGAGGGTCTCTTAAAGTGAGTGATGGGACATTTTAGGATGTTTTATGTGTTCCCTTGTTATCAACTAATCTACTATATATTTATCAAATCACTCACATTAGTTTAGGAAAGAGAGTTGAGTTCACACCTAATTCTTTAGTTATTAAGGAATTTTAAAATGATGTTTTACTTGTAGTTGGGAAACCAAATCACCACTCATGGTTGTACACCATCTCACATTTTTCTTCTAATAAATCCTCTACTTCTCTAACCACTCATATAGACGGGGTGAGTAATTTATGGCATGAGACATTTATCCATCTTAATTATCACTGCCTTGATAAATTCAATCATAATGATATGGTTTCAAGGTTTTCTTGTGTCTATTTTTTTAAAGACAATTTCTAAGGTTGCATACTTGGTAAGCATCCTAGATAGAAATATGACAAACATAAATCATGAAGAGCTACACAAATTATGTAACTAGTCCAAAATGATATTTATGATCATTTTTCATAGCTTTTAACTATAATATTATATATATGCTTATCTTCATTGATTATTTTTGAAGGCATACAAGGGTGTATTTTATTAAGTAAAAGTCTGAGGTCATTGATCACTTTTAGGACTTCAAGGTCCTTATATAAAAATAGTTAGGTAAATCCATCAATATTTTATGTATGGACAATGGTGGTGAGTATGCCAACCTCCATTTTGATCAATTATGTATTTGAAAGGATATTTAACTACAATGTATAGTTCTATATAGTCCTCAATAAAATGGTGTTTTAAAATGAAAGAATCGGTCTTTGAAGGAAATGAAAAATTATATGCTACACTCCAAATATATTGTACCTCAGTATTGGGTTGAGGCCATCAATTATGCATGTTATATCTAAAACTAGATTATTTATAAAACATTAAATAGGTTCACTCCTTTTGAATCAAGGAGTGATTGAAAACCCAAGTTAAGAAATTTTGAGTGTTTGGATCTCCTACTATGACCCACATTCCTAATAATAAATGTAAGGTAATGGAACCTCAAATTCAACCTTACATATTTTTTGGATATCTTGAGGGTGTTAAGGGATATAATATTTTCCATCCCATCACTCATGATTTATTTATTAAGAGATGTGTTCATTTTTAAGAGGGTCTTTTAAATTCCACACTTGACACTACTCCCTCTTCCTTGGACTCACTGGGATTTGATGACATTTATAATGATTTAAATCAACCTAAGTAGTTTCTTTATTATCTAGATTATTCTTCTAGTTCTGATGATGAGAGTAGTAATGGGGACTCACCTCCTTCCTCTCCTAAAAAATCATCAGAGGATGAGGAATCTTCTTATGATTATATGAATTCTAGTCCTCTTTGGGATAGATAAACACTAAAAAATGTTATCCATTAGATTGGAGATCCATCAAACACCATACAAACACATTCATAGTTCCAAAATGTATTATATGAATTCATTTCATATAATTATAATACATAGTATTTTTAAGGAATCTAGCATTCCTATGTGGGATATTGTATGGAAGAGGACCATGGTTCCTTGCTTAGGAACAACACTTGGAATTTAGTCCCTCTTCATAAGGGAATAAAACTTGTTTAAAGTAAATGGATATATCAAATAAAATTTATAGTAGGTGGGTAAATATACAATTTTAAAGCATGTTTGGTAGAAAAGGTTTTTTCTCAAGTACCCATCATTTATTATACCAAGACTTTTACCCCAGTTGTAAAAATGAACTCAATCCGATCACTTTTTCCATTACCATAACACATCATTGTGATGTTCGTCAGATGTATGTGAAGAGTGAATTTATTCATGGTGATCTCAATAAGGAGATATATGATGTATATATATTGGGTATAATTCATCCACAACATCATTATTCTACTTGTAAACTCAACTAGTCACAATGCTTCTTGGTATGGTCTTCTAGATTCCCTTTTTAGTTCTAACTTGCTCTTTGATTCTAGGAAATTACTATGATAATAGCACATGTACCTATTACTTGTGATCTTAAAAGCTCTTAAATTATGGAAATAACCTCTATCAATTATTTACCACTCATAATCTCACTTAATCAATTCATGCTCTACTCAAATTGTTCTTCCATCTCTTACTAGCTTTCACTAGATATCCTCCCATTTACTTTCAAGGGTCAATTCTTGTTTAATGCTTAAAGGACTTATATATATATATATATATATATATATATATATATATATATATATATATATATATATATAATTTATTTATATTATCATACTTATATTAGTCCCTATCAGGCCTCAATCACACTATTTCACTCCCTTTGTACCCCAAGATCATAATGCTCTACTTATGTGTGTAGCCTTGTTTTAGGTTTTTCCTTTAGTTTATCAAAATCCAAGAACTATTTGAGGATGTAAGTCCATATATAGTTTTTTCATGTCCATATACTTCTTACTTAAAATTTTTATAGATTAAATCTACGTTTAGACCCATTTTCCATCACTAGCCCTCACTAATTAGGCTTAAATTAGCCCTATTTGCACTCTGTTATCAATTTTCATATAATGTTGTACCCTCTCACTCTAGAAATGATTGAATCAATTCAATAATCGTTATTTATTAAAAAATTACAAATTTTTGTGGTTTTATGATGGTTAAATATCTCCTAATTCCTCAAACCCTAGTTTTAGGGTTTCTACCTCAACACACAGGCCATAGACCTATTTAAAAATTACTATATTTAACAAACCTTGAACACATAGTGTAAAATACCTATTTATAGGATAGTGAAGTAATTATATGCTTTATATAGTAAAATTATAACTAAATTAAACATATTATTGTTAAAAATAGAGGTAAGATCAATATCTTTTAATGAACTACTCAGAAGTCACTTGTTTGGAAGGTGGTCATTATATAGACCCCTATTACCTATGCATTGTTTGTTGTTTTAAGATCATGTGAGATATTTAATAGAGAAAAATATACACATAAAATGTTCCTTTGGACTTAAATTATGTTGAAACATTTTAAAGCAATGTAACCAAGCTTAGAAAAGTCATTCTTTTGATTATAACGTGATTAAATGTTGTGACTCCATCACAGACCTATAGTAGTCTAGTTTTATTTTACAATCAAGGGGTTTTTAGATGTAAGACATAAATATAGACTCAATAAAGGTGTTTTGTGTTTTTTAAACCCCATGAAAAGAAAGATGTGTAATTTTTAAGGCTCTCAGCTTGTGTGTAGAGGTAGAAACCCTAGAACTAGGATTTGAATAATTAAGAGATATTTAACCATCAAAAAACCACTAATTTTTTTATTTTTGTATAAATAACCATGATTGAGGTTATTAAATAATTTTTGGAGTAATAGGTTACAACATTTTATTCAAATTTATAATTGAATACAAATAGGGCCAATTTAGGCCTAATTAGTGAAGGCTAGTGATTGAAAAGGGGTCTATAGGTAGAGTTAGGCTATGAAAATTTAAAATAATAATTATATGGATATTAACAAAATTTATATTAAATTAATTCTCAGATATTTCTTGTATTTTAAGAAAAAAAGACAAAACCTAATACAAGGCTATAAACATAAGTAGAGCATTGTGATCTTAGGGTACAAAGGGAGTGAAATAGTGTGACTGAGCCTTGATAGGGACTAACCAAGGTATGATAAGAGAAATAAAGGATATATATATATATATATATATATATATATATATATATATATATATATATATGTTCAATTCATTTAATCATTAAACAATATTTAACCCTTGGAAGCTAATGGGAGGATATCTAGTGAAAGCTAGTAAGAGATGGAAGATCAATTTGAGTAGAGCATGAATTGATTAAGAAAGAGTATGAGTGGTAAATAATTGAGAGAGGTTATGACCATCATTGAAGAGATTTTAAGATCACAAGGAATAGGTACATGAGTTATGAGACTAGTAATTGCCTAGAATCAAAGAGCAAGTTTGAACTAAAAAGGGAATCTTGAAGACCATATCAATAAGCATTATGACTAGTTGAGTTTAGAAGTAGAATAATGATGTTGTGGATGAATTATAACCAATATCTCTACATAAATATACATGGAGTAACCACAATATTTTTTGGAAGATTATTCCTTAGTTTGTAGACTTTAGAAATGTATCTATGGCCTCAAACAAGCTCCTCAAAATCGGTATGCCAAGATGAACTCATTTATTCTTTTAGTTGGGTTTACTAGATGCCATTATTATCAAAATGTATACATTTTATGGAAAGATAACCCAATTTTTATTTTGTTTATTTATGTGGATGACCTTTTGATCATAGGGAGTTATTCATCTTCCATTGCAGTAGTGAAAAATACTTTGTCTGATAGGTTCTTAATGACTAACTTGGGCTTATGCATTACTTCCATTGGATTGAAATTTTTCAATTTGAATATAGGGTAACTATTGAATAATCCAAGTATGCCCTTAATTTTTTACATGGTTTAACATGGCTAATTGTAATTCACCTCCAACTCCATTTCTATCTAGTGTGAATCTTGAGGTTGAATGTCCTTCTCCTTTGGTTGATGTTACCTTGTATGAATAAATTATTGGTAGTATCATCTATGTTAATCATATTAGACCTGATATTTCATATGCAGTGGGTATGGTGTCTATATTTATGTAGGAACCACATGATCTACAATGGAAAGTAGCTAAGTGGATTCTCCATTATATTTAGTGTACTCATAGTTTTGGGATTCACTATAGAGTAGGCATTGACATTGAATTGACTAGGTATATAGATTTAAATTATGTCAGTGATATTTAGAATCACAAGTCTACTTACTAAATTTTATCCCTTGGTTCAAGACCCATTAGTTGGTTAATAAAGAAGTAAATGTTACTGCTTTATTTTATACAAATTAAGAATATAGAAGATTTATTAATGTTTTCACTGAGGCTATTTGAATTCAAGTGATTCTCACTGAGTTTGGTATCTAGTTTCAATGACCAACATTCATATTCTATGATAGTCAAAGCACCATCCATATTTATAGCAATTTGGTCCTCTATCAGTAGACCAATCATATCAAGATTCACATGCATTTAATCTAGGAGATTATTCATGATAATGTCATTTATCTTTGTTACTACCAAACTTCAAAGTAAATTGTTGATATATTTACCAAATATTTCACTGAGAGTGTCTTCATTTGTGATATTTTATTAAGGTTTGGGTAGCTCCAACATCATCCTATTGGGGAATTTTTAATTCTTTCCTTCTCTCTCTCTACTTTTGGGTGGATTCTCTTTATTCTTATAAGTAGAATTTATATGTGATTGGGTATGCCATTAAGTCTTATTTTTGGGGCCTAATTTTTATACGCACCTTAACTATGCTTAACGGGGGTGTTAGTGTAGGGTTTTTATACCAATTATATGGTTTTTCCTACATATATTGTTTAACTTGCTTAGGTGTCATATTAGGACATTTAGGAAAATATGGCTTAACCTACTTTCTAATTTTGATTTGATTTTTGCTTTTTTATAAATATAGCTTTCCTAAATCTATTTTGATAATGATGATAATTAAAATACTTCTCATTGCTCATATTTTATTTTGCTTCTACAACATGTTATCTCTTAGACATATTTATTTTGGATGTTATAGAGATTCATGCATTTGTGTATATCCAATTTTAATCATAAATTTTATCCCACTTTGATATGTTTAAAACATTCTTGTATGCCTAAATTTAACCTTTATATACACATAAAAGACATGCAAATGAATTATTCAAAGTTGAAACCCTAATAAGGTTTTCAATATCTAAAAATTTGAAAATAGAAAAGAGTGGCATGTAATGGGTTGAGGTGGCCTAAATGAACCCCATGATGATTAATCATTGCATACATATCCAATAATCTGAAAATGGAAATAAATCCTACATAGTTCTCCCACTTAGAGTGTTTTATGAAATTATGATATTTTGACTATATGAATGCATCTAGAGATGGCTTGAATAATTGATCATGATTTTTTTTGGCCTGGATTAAAAAATATTTTGACTTGGTCAAGGATTGGTTTAAATAATTAGAACTAAAATTGAGAATAATAGGTAAGTTATGAAAAATGTTCAATAGTGTAAGTGTGCCTCTATATTAAAATTGTTATGTAATAAAATAGATGACTTGTGTGTACCTTTATAAATGGGAAAGCCTCACACTACCTATCATAAAAATACAAACGAAATTGTAAGGGAGGGTCCAAATTTTAAAATTGATCATGAAAAGAGCCTTGTAAAATAACTTCCCATAGGGACATGAAAATTTTCCACCATTGTCCCCTACTGGACATTTTTGTCCTTAAGGGAAATGTGTGACTTTTGGGTCCATGGATGTCCATATAAATTATTATAGGGGTTTTTAGTATTTAGAACATTTCTATAGGTGTTAGGTGTAAATTTAGAAAATAAATAGGTCCATATATGTGATTAAGAAAGAGTGATGTGGTGAAATATGTCCATATCTAGTGTTTAAGTCAGTTAAAGTGAAATAAGGAAAAAACTAGCATTATCAAGTATTCATGACCAAATTTGAGTGATTAAATTTAATCTAATTTAGTCTTGAAATGAAATTACTAGAGTAAAGGCAAGATATATTTGAGTGTGAAAAAAACATTTTGTATTTGGGAGAAGCTCCAAATCATGTGAGGTGTTTGATGGTAAATATTTCAATGACATAAAAGTAGTTAATATCTATATGTGAAATTAAAAATTGAAATGTAACTTAGATTTAAAAAAGATTGAAAAGAACAAGGAATGAGTACATGTTTATGTGTGAAACCAATGTTTCTATTGTAACTTTTCTTGGATATGATGCTTTCTATAAGCATCAGAGAATTTTGTACTTCAGATGAATCACTTAGAGAGGTTGGTTGCTTAGCTAAATTAATGGATAATTTGAGGGTGATCAAACCCAAAATTGAATTAAAATTGTCTAGAAAATAGAACTCATTGAGGGACGCAAAAACATCAATTTGAGATATTGGTATTTGCAACCCCAAGATGTGCAATAGGTTGAAATTCATAATGGATTTGGAGGCAATAATGCTAGAGGACATTAAACCTATAAACTATGTATTATGAACTTTAATTTAATCAACCAATGTAGATGGATTTTAGATTAAATTTTCACTTTGTTCCCTCATTACTATATGCATGATAAAAAGAGTATGGATAACATCTATGCTCCTACCATGTTAACAAATAATAGGTAGTATTTAAAATATGGAACAAATCTCTATTATTCCCTCTAAATTTAAAAAATAGGATAGTATGCATGAATATGTATCATGCCTTTATTGATAAATGTAGAATATGTAACTATATGTAAATAAAAGTTTGTAAATCATGTTTGAAACTTGTGCATGAATCTGTATCATGAATCTAAAATTGTATAAATTTGTACTTTGTTCTTATAATGTGAGTTCTTTTGCATGGAATATTCCCCCATAATTTGTACTAATGTTTGAATTTTGAACCATTCTAAAACCTTCAAAATTTTATTTTGTAATATAATTTTATTTTTGATCTTGAAGAGGTTTGTCTCATGTACAAAATCCCACTGAAATTCACCCCTTTCAATGTGAGGGAGTTGTATTATAAAATTCACTCATCTTAAAATAAAATTTAATTGTATCATACATAACATCACATCTTGATTTCTCTCTACGCATAATAACCTATTAATTAGTGTATTTTATGGTTATTATTTGATTAATTTCTATTTTGGTTAACCTAGATTTCATATACTAATTTATGGATAGTTATATATTTCTTAATTTACATTATTGTTAATAGTGGAGTTAGTAGTACTTGCATATTTTGTACATAATGAGCATGTTTGTTTATTTTATTATATCAATATATTATGTATTTTATATTATTTTAAGCTAACTACCTTCATTATTTTAAGGTGGATTCAAGATAGATCCATCCCGTAGAGTGTGATGGATAGAGGGAATCATCAAAGAGGGTCACATAAATGGAGTCATTAGAGGATGATAAACTAGAAATAAGAACCCGCACACACCTCAAATAGATAGTATGCATTTATATTCATTTATTTAATTAGATAGATTTAAGTATTTTTTGATTTTATAATATGTTATCTACATTTGAATGAATTTTAGTGTGATTTCTATTATGATCTTAATTATTGTGTGATGCTTATATTAATCTAGTTGTGTGATATATTATGTTATCATACTTAGTCTATCTTGGTTATGATGTTCCTATATTGTGTGATTGGAATCCTTGAATGTCTATAATAGGCTTTGAAGTTGTCTTTGGATATAGATGAATACTTTTATAATAGTGTTTTGCTTAATCCATATTTCTATTTGAAATCAATGATATTACACATAATATTTAGAGGGTTATTATTGTTAATAATAATTGAATGACTTTCATAGAAGTTAATTACATTATTAAATAATCATAGTGTTAAAATTGATTTGTGTTTGACTAATGTTATGATATTATTATTTCTAACAATAGTTATATTATTTAGTGACTAGGTGAAGTCATTGTGTTTAGGTGATGAGTTAATGACTAGTAGTGAAGGTCGATTTCTTTGATAATAATTGTAATGTTTTGAGGACTTTTGTGAAGTTGGTATTGCATGCATAAAGTTTGAAATAATAATAATAATAATAATAATAATAATAATAATAATAATAATAACAATAATAATAATAATAATAATAATTATTATTATTATTATTATTATTATTATTATTATTATTATTATTATTATTATTATTATTATTATTTGGGAATATTTGAGAGTTTAGGGTTTGGTTAGTGGAATTGACTTGTTAATAGGCTATTATGCAAGATAATCACT
>JARHVA010001806.1:1340000-1397500 GCA_037957365.1 Torreya grandis | reverse complement strand
ATTATTTAGGTCATGGTGGCTTCTAAAAATATAATTTTATTAGAAGCTAAATGAATTTTTAGAACCTTAATCAAGGAGACCTTTCTATGAATGAATATTGGGACCAATTCACCAAGCTCCTAAATTATGTATCTCAGTATCATGCAGGTGATAGGTTCAAAATTATTAATTTAATTATGAGATTAAAACCCCAAATTAGTTGTGATTTGGATGTGCATGGTCCATCTACCATGGATCAGGTCTTTAAAAAGGTAGTCAATCAAGAACACAAGCTGAAATCTTTTACCTAAGTGATAAGTTCAACAAAAAGTTTGGAATTTTTAAATTGACTTTAAAAAAGAATAATTGTAAGTAGAGGATTGGATAATCTAAGATCTAGTTCAAGAACCATAATTCTAAGTTCAATAGTAGCTCAGGGAATAGGAAACCTATAAATGGTTTCAAGAGAAACCAATAGTCTGATAGGAAAGGGCCACCTGGAGTTTTCTTAATTTATAAAGGCGACCATTATGCTTGAGAGTGTACTTAGGGAAAATTAAATGGAAATTAAAAGGGTTTTAATTATCAACATGGAAATTTTTAGTAGTGAATTCATGTAACTGTTGACAATCATCAGGCTGAGTTCTAAGCTTCTCTTATTAAACTGATAGGTATTTTATTTGATCATCTAGTTTTTATTTTGATTGAAACTTGGTATAAAAATGTTTTATTTATCCTAGAATTATAAATAATTTGTCTATAAAATATGGATTTATGGAGAATAAATGGTCAATAAAGTATGTGAATGAATCAAAGGTCAAGGTTGATGAGTGTTTAGTGGAAGCTAAGATCAGGTTACCTAAATTCACTACAAGAGTGGATTTGTATGTTGCACCATTAGGATAATATGATGTGATCCTAAGAGATAATTGGTTTAAAAATCATAAATATAAGTTTTATTTCTATCTAAATAAGTTTGATTTTTAAGATTATTTTGGAAATCAGACACAACTTTAGGGTGAGAAAAAAGAGTTGGAGCTTTAGGAAAATTTTCAAAATTCAAATCAAGAAGAATTAGAGGAATGGATTGTTGATGCTTACAAATGAACCATAGTACCCTTAATGTTTAAAAACACTTCTTATTTTATAATTTATAAAATTTAGAGCATGAGTTACAAATTTTAACAATCTGGTTATCTATGGTGAAATAGTAGTAGAGTAAGATAATTGTACCATAATATTTATATAATTTTGGTGGTTGGGAGCCACCTTGGCCCATTATTTGTGAATCCTTATTTATAGTTAGTGAATTAAATTTATACTTTAAGATATATACTAATATTAATGGATATTTATGATGTGGCTAAAACTAAAGTGATCATGGTGTAAAAAAAGAGCAAAGAGAAGGGTAGGGCAGAAAAAAAATAAGTGATTGCCAATTTTAATCTTTAAAAATATGATAAAGTATTAACTGAAATTGAATATGCATTTAAAAAATATATAATATAACATATTCTAATCTCAAATCTCACTATATATCAGACAAACTTTAGAGGAAAATGTTTAAGAATCAAAAGTAAGAACTAGGTCTACTTTAGGGATTTACCACTATAATAAAATAGCCATTGTACATCTAAATATAGAGAAAAATAAAATGAAGTAGAGCCTAAGATATTTTAGATAATATAGCATAAGCATAGATCAAAAACCCTATGATTAAATAATTTTATTCATAATTCAAAGACATTATTCAAATTTAATACCTCTACTAATAATTGAGAGAAAATCTATATTAGCAATTAACACGTCATAATGGATAATCCTTGCATAATTAATTGATTCTATTAGTTTCTTCAAGTACACAAATTTTCGTAGAAATCTCTCTTTACAATGGAGATACATGATTTTATAGGAATAATAGGTAGTATACCAGTTAGTTACAAAATATAGTTGTAAAAAGGTAAGGATAACTATCCTTACAAGCTCTATAATACATGTGCTTTTCCAAATCATATTGACCTAGAGGCAAATATGCTAAAAAAATAGCATATGCCTTTACAATGGAATATTATATTATGAGATGTTACCTAATTTCTATTAGAATAGAATATTGATCTAACTTACTGGTGGGGCCCCTATTTATTGTTAGAGGATGCTCATGGCCTATCTCATGTTGTTCATCAACCAGATTGAGATCCATAGAAGGCTTCATGATGTACTCCTCTTGGTATGCTAGCTCATCAAATTCTTTATCATTTTTTTCCAAGGCCTCCTTGATGATTTTAGCTTCATTTATCCTCTCACTTGCATTGAATATCATATCTAAGGTCTTGTTGTTATCATGCCCAGACTAGCCTTTTCTTTTCCATTAGATTTTTTGAGTCACCAAAGTGGCCTTATTCTTGAATTATTCATCACTAGTGAGGAAAAGGGTAGTAGGTTGTGCAAGATTGAAAAGCATGGTCCCAAGAAGAAGTTTAATTTTGATAATGAGCCCTTTGTCATCTTTCATAAATATTCTTACTTTGGTATCCTAGGTGCTCAAGGTTTCAACCTTATCATTAATAATCCCTAAGATTGTGCCTAGGTTTCCCATACTTATGGTTATAAATTATGGGATCTACTTCTTTTCTTGAATGTTAAGGAGTTGAGCAATCTTGTCCTCTAAGGCCTATGATTAGGTGACTAGGATTTTGGCTAATGTATCTTAGTCCTCTAATGTATTATACCTCATCTTCATTGAATTTAAGGCCGCAAAAATGTCATATAATGACTCATCAAGCATCTGGTACTAAAAAGATTACTTGAGTTTGCATTTTTTCCTTCTCCCTTTCCAAATTCTAGATCCTTTATTTTAGACCCTAGATTCTAGCCTTGGCTTGTTGTGATTGTGCTTTGATCAATCTTTCCACATTTTCTTCATGTATTTCAACCTTAAGAAGATATTTTCATACAATAGGGGTCAAGTCTACAAAAGGTTCCACCTTTTGAAAGGTGAATTCTTCTTTCCCAACCATAGCTGTCCTGGTTGTTATTTTCTCTAAGCCCATTGTCTTAGGATTGAAATGAATTATGGTAGTTGGTTCTTTGAATTGGGGAGGTTTTAATAACTCCACTCTTGAGCTAGTAGATGCTCTTAGAGCATCCATATTCTTACCTGATTAGCCTTAGGAGACCATAATTCTCCTCTTTTCTTATTCCTTCATTATAGCCTTTATCCAAGGCTTAATGTCATCATGCACATCAAAACCAACCCTTGTCATAGTCCATGAGTGGGAGATAGATGGGATATTTTAAAATTTTCCATAGATGAACCAATTAGGAATGACTAGTCTATGGATTGAAAATTCATCACTAAAGAGATTGACATCACTAGTGGGATGAGTAAAAGTCAATCTAGGTTTCTTCCTTGGTTCTACTAGGACCAAGGCCAATTCTACTTTTCTCTTCTCTTGAGGTGCCATGAGAATTAGCACATTTTTTCTCTTAGTCAATCTAAGGAGTATTCCTATCCCCCTAAGGCATAGGTTTTTTCAAGTTCTTTGAGGGTACCCTCAAGTGTCTCTTCTGGCTCCAAGGCTATCATGTCAATGAACTGGATAGGGGAGGGTGGCCTCTGTTACATGGTTGAAGGTAAGGGTCCTTCTCTAAGTCTTTCTTCTCATGTTATCTCTCCAACCTTCTCCTTTCTTTTCCTTTGATCATCTTGAATTTATTTAACCTATTATTGGGACTACTATGGTTACTTTGCCTAAGGTTTCTCATGAGCTATCCCATATGGCCCAGGTAGTAAATGGTATTGCAAAGGATGTAGTTAAAATTTTTCCCTAGATGGCTTGTCATCCTTGGTCAATCTTTGCTATATCTTGATGATGTGGCCTTGGATCCTAGTCAAAACTTCCTCATAAATATTAGTTCTAATTTATATGGTGTCATTGACACCCAGTTGGTGTTCATACTCAAGCTTCAACTTTTTGACATTCATATGCTCTCCCACTTTGTTCCTTGGATGCCACATTTTGAGTTCATCTAGTTGGAAGACAAATGAATTCTTATGTGTGACCATAAATTTCACCTACTTCTAGTCTTTAATTATGATTTTAATAATATCTAATTGGAAGGGGTGAAACAAACACTTCTTCTTTTTCTTATAATCCTTGTCAATGCCAAATATGAGTTGGGAGGTAATCTCCTACTCAACAAATTTATTTGAGACATGCACTAGTAGTTTGAAAGGTTGGGACATAATTCCCTCTATCCTAATGATTTTGAAATTAGGATAACACCATACATCCCCTATCATTTCAACATACCTTTTGATGAGGGGGTGGATTATAGGCATGGGGACACCTGTGATGGCTTCCACTATTACTGGGAAAATCTAGTCATAGATAATCTACATGTGATTATTATATTTGAAGATGTGAAACTTGGAATAGTGGTGTGAGATGGTTGTCCTACACTCTAGGGACTAATTCCTCATGTATGGAAGGTGAATGAAGTGAGAAGGGTATCAAGTAGGTAAAACATCATGTAGAATTGCTTAGAGGTCTTTCTCTTAATGACAATGAATTGCTTGGCAGGGAAGATGTTGATAAAATCTCCAATTAGAGGGGTAAGGTTTTATTCCATCAGGAAGTGCACATATGAGACCCAAACCTTATTTACAGAAGTGGTTGAATGGGCACCAAAAGCTTTATTAAAGAAGGTCATCATCACCCTAATACCTTCTCTAAACTGGATAATAGGGATTTTTCCATTGAGGGTTCTAAAGATGTGAGGTCCTTGGTTTAGCTAGGGTTTAAGGACATAATTCAGGTCATGGTTATTGTTCCATTCCATCATCTTGGGAAGGTCCACATGGGGAAGAGGGAGCTTAGATTACTTTTTAAAAACAATAAGGGAAATATATGCTACCTATTTTGAATTACCCTCCTTAATAATCCATTCACTATTAATCCTAAAAAAAATGGGGGTAAGGACATCAATACAGTGCAATACCTATAGTTTTGTCATGGCATGATGGAGGACAACCATTGGATTACAACCAGGTCACAGTGTCATCTATTGGTGGTAGCATTTCTCAGGTCTTCTTATGAGATGGGTTGCAATTCTTCTATCATGAAGAAGAGCTCAGACCAATTCTAGATGTTATGGATGTTTAATGTAGTGAGGTCTAATTTTGTATCCTTGAATACCCAACCCTCACTATCTATCATCAAATAGAGCTTAACCTCTTCATTTAATAACAACTTACTAGTTGCCATGGTCTCTATTTCTTGTTGATTATTTATGTTGAATTGTTGATGATATTTGTAAAGGTTCTCTCATTCTTAGGAAACATAATTAAGTTGTCTTTACATTAAATTGTAGTAAATTTAATCTATTTAGGTTGTTTTATGTAAGGTTTAGGGTTTTGGATCTTTAATGGTAGAAGATATCTAGGTTTTGGCTTATACATGTTTTGGATTTGATTTGGACTCCTACCTTTCTACCTTTATGTTTTCAAGCCCACAAGATCTTCAGTTTTGTCTTTTTCTAATTGTATGGAGCTTATGTGACACTAGTTTGGATCTTTCACAACATATTTCATAAATGCCATTTAAACACTAGCTATTGGTATTTAAAATACTTTATTTCACATCATAGGATCAAAATCTTGGGTTTTCATGAGCCATTAATCATAATTTGGGCCCTTGTCTTTTAATTGGCTCCTGGTTCTTAAGCCTTATGATCATAACACTTGGCATATTCATGCATATTCCCCATGTTCCAAATATTTATGTCAGTCCTTTATCAAATCATCATTGGCCACATGGTGGGTCTATGGGTTCTTGAGGTTTTATTGAAAAATCTTTGAGGACCTTCATGTCATAAGATCAAATTCAGTGATAAAGCGTGGACCATTAATCTATAAAAATACCCAAACATTAAGTTAGTATATTTTTAAAAGTCACAACTTAGACTTACGTCCCTTAGGCTAAGGATTGTTTTATGTTTATTAAGCATGGAACAAACCTTAAGTGAAGGAATTTAAACTTAAGTTATGATGTTAAAGGGTTCAAGGTATAAGCACTCTAGGTTAATGTATGCATTATGTTTAACAAACACAATGAAAACATTAGGCTAAAATATTTATGACGTGTCACAAATAATGCTCAAAATAGGTTCAACATGAAATGATAATCTAAATTTTACATAGTGTAAGTCTGTGATTCAAGGTCCATTATCCAAAATGCAATGTGGATCCTTAAAGTATAGACTTAGGATAGGTATATTTATTTCATATAGTTATGTTTTATAGATCGAGGCCTTCTATTTAGGGCATAGTTTAAGCATTTCCTTCAGCTTGGTGAGACACTTTTAGAGTAAAAGGGTTTTAGGATATCATTTGAACACTAAGTAAGATATTTTATTGGGTTAAATTTGATAGTGTCATGGACATCAAATACATCCTTACAAGTGTCAATTGATGGTTGAATAGAAGTCAAGTTTATACTAGTAAAGTTATGATTTTGATAGACTTAAATGTCAGGAATCTAGAACAACAAACATGCTCTAACTTCACTGCTAGGACTAAGGAAGCACCATTGATTACCATGTACAAGCAACTTAATATGTGAAATTAAACCAGAAGTAACAAGTAACAAGAATTTAGAAATGACACAGAATATGAGAGACAATACGCAATTGTATTAATACTCTTCCAGAAGGAAATACAACAAAGAAGATTGCCACAATTCTTCTTCCTTACATCTCTAGAGCTCACACACATCTAGAGCATAAAGAGTAAATCTCTTCAAGATCTCACTCTCTCTCTTACGGTTCCAACACACAACTCAAACATAGAGTTGGTGTTCACCTCTAACTAGTCAGTATCACTACTACCAGTACACAAGTGCTCCACGCACTCCACAAGTGCTCCACGCACTCCAAGTACTCAACGTACTCCAAGTAGATCTCCCATGAACTTGCAACAACCTAAAACTCAAATGATCTTACTTTGGAAGGAACTACCTTGCCTTCCTCTTTGCTCTCCAACTGAGTACACACCATACTCCAAGTAGATCCTGCCTGATCTTGCTCCCTATTATGTTGCTATCACCTTGATCCTACTCCCACCTGAAGATCAACCTAGTTCTGCACACCTACAAACCTTAGACCTTACACATGCATAAACCTACAGATCAATGATCTTACTTACCATGTAGATATTCAAACGTGGCCTTACACACCTACTGACCAAGATCCAACATACATGAAGAATCTTTTTGATTCTCCAAACCAGCACCCACACTTGGCACTGTGGCACTAGGAGGAACAGACCATGCTCTCTTCTCTTTGAATGAGCTAATATTTTCTCTCTTACACTCTAGCATAAATTACAATACAACCCATGAGTCTATTATATATATCTCATGCAAACAATAATTAGACACCTAATTACAACAATTAGATCTGTAGCTCAAGACTAAAATTAGCCTTCTTCATGCAAGCAACTGATTCATTAATGAACTATCCATGGAACTCATAGTTCAAAACCACATAGGTGATCGACGTCAGTCCCTGTCTACCTAGGGGTGACCACCATCGGCTGATCTCTAATCATCATCGGTAGCTTCCTGTCTCCACCTAACCGACATCGGTTGGCCTGACTGACGCCGGTGACTGTGACACTCAGTACCCTCCTCTAATGTCTACATCAGTGAAGCTTTTACCTCCACAACCTAGCAATCTCCTACTTGGAGATAAACAACTACACTGTACCTATACCTGTACACCGTCTAATCTATTTCCTGGCTTGTATCCCTCTTCAAGCTCAACCTTGAAGACCACCCACCACACAACTTATGGTACACCTCCTGTCATCCAAGTAACCTATCGCATCTGCATCTACAAACACATGTAGAAAAGAACTTGACCCTGCATAGCATGTGCACCTATTGCTGGTCCCTCTCAAATCCCTGAGAATCCACTAAATTGCCCTCTAGTGCTTCTTTCTTGGATCGGCTCCAAACTTTTTGAAAACTCCCACTACGTGGGTAACCTAGGTCTATTACGCATGTACTTAACTTCATCATGTGAATCAAGACCCTGTTCTGTGAACTATCCAACTATTAGTGTGCTAACCGATATCACACAATCATCTAGAGACAAATTCAACCTGTGATCTCCATGTCTCTAGAACACACTTATGCCAAAGAATTTTGCTCCTTCAAATTCTTCATGACACACCTCTGAACTAACTTTACCTTTAGCTCAGAAAAAACCCTATATGTGTAACCCTACATCAAAGCAAACACACAACATATAGTAACAGGATGATGTCGTGACTCATCATCCACCTGGTAAAGAAACCACAGTAGTTACAATGACATTGACAAAGCCATTCTTTGTCATCCACCTATCAAACCTATACCACTGTCCTGGAGCTTCCTCAAGACCATATGACCTGGCCTTCCATCTCACATGTCCATTCTCTCTATTCTTTAACTAAGGAATCCATTCATCTCTCAGTGCTTTCTTCTGGCTGGCAACCCTACCAAATCTCCCGTTTGGTTCTGCAACCTGTTCATGCCATGCTCCCACTGTTTCCTAGATCCTTTCTGCTCTATAGTGAGAAACAAGTATAAAGAAGAGGAACAAAAAATTTGAGGCTTACTTACCCTTTCAATCCTCCATATGGGCATTTGAGACTCCTTGACAGCTTACTATCCACCCAAAATCTGTTATAGTGACCGACCACGGTCACCACACAATTTGCATTCGATTGATGTCAGTTCCCATGCGACTATCATTTCTATCAATGTCAATTTTCTAATTGACGTCAGTCTTACCCGATTACTAACGTCAGTTCCCTGCCTGACACCACCTACTCTGGTCTGCACATGACCAACATCAGCACCTGTATGTTTGATGCCGGTTCCCCTTGACTGATGCCGATAACTGTGTTCACCTGTGAGTGATGATTTTTTACCCATGAGCTCTCCATGGATCAAAACCCTATCCAAACCACCCTGCTTAGAGATGTCCAGCCTTCTCCACTAATCTCTATCCGTCATCTCCTCTAGAAACACCAAGGCTTTCTAGTTCTTAAGTTTGTCAAATACATCTAACTTCCTCTTAAGAACATGCATCTCCTTCTTGATCATGTGACCAAGCCTACAAAGCCACATCTTCATAATAGAAGAAGAATTAGTAATATAAGCAAGTAGATAAAGAGTACCTACTTTCTTACCACCAGCTAATTCAAGTGTATCCAATGTGAGAGTTCTTGTGCATCTCTCATCACCCAACTTTCCCAAAGAAATTAGTCGCATCTTCAAGACCGGGCCTTGCATGACCTCCTTCAACACCCATGTGTTGGTCGCTTACAATTTCAGCTTCACTTCCCCATTGCCAATTCTTTGGCAAGGCACACCAACCCCTAAATAAATCTTTTCAAAGTCTCCAAAGACCTTAACATGGAAAAATACTCTATTTTAGACTGCATGGAAAGAGGCAACAAAATCTATAATACAAGATTCTGCTTTATCCAAGAAACATCCCAGAGCATCTTGTGTAACCCCTACAACATCTGCTTCATCAATTCCTTCATGCTGATATGCTACCAACCAAAAATATTTCTTTACCTACTCTTTCTTTCCATAACACCGTAATTGATCATTCATGCTTTTCAATTCCTCCATTCTTAGTGTACTTTCTTCTACCATTGCTATACTCCCACTCAATCAAAAACCCCTGAGAGTGACCTATAACCAAACACAAAACTACTCCCTGCAACCTTAGCTCTGATACCAACTATCAAGAATCTAGAACAACAAACATGCTCTAACTTCACTGCTAGGAATAAGGAAGCACCATTGATTACCATGTACAAGCAACTTAATATGTGAAATTAAACCAGAAGTAACAAGTAACAAGAATTTAGAAATGACACAGAATATGAGAGACAATACACAATTGTATTAATACTCTTCCAGAAGGAAATACAACAAAGAAGATTGCTACAATTCTTCTTCCTTACATCTCTAGAGCTCACACACATCTAGAGCATAAAGAGTAAATCTCTTCAAGAGCTCACTCTCTCTCTTACGGTCCCAACACACAACTCAAACATAGAGTTAGTGTTCACCTCCAACTAGTCAGTATCACTACTACCAGTACACAAGTGCTCCACGCACTCCAAGTACTCAACGTACTCCAAGTAGATCTCCCATGAACTTGCAACAACCTACAACTCAAATGATCTTACTTTGGAAGGAACTACCTTGCCTTCCTCTTTGCTCTCCAACTGAGTACACACCGTACTCCAAGTAGATCCTACCTGATCTTGCTCCCTATTGTGTTGTTGTCACCTTGATCCTGCTGCCACCTGCAGATCAACCTGGTTCTACACACCTGCAAACCTTAGACCTTGCACACACATACACCTATAGATCAATGATCTTACTTACCATGTAGATCTCCAAATGTGGCCTTGCACACCTACTGACCAAGATCCTACATACATGAAGAATCTTTCTGATTCTCCAAACCAATACCTACACTTGGCACTTTGGCACTAGGAGGAACACACCATGCTCTCTTCTCTCTGAAGGAGATAATATTTGCTCTCTTACTCTCTAGCACAAATTACAATACAGCCCATGAGTCTATTATATAGATCTCATGCAAATAATAATTAGACACCTAATTACAACAATTAGATCCATAGCTCAAGACTAAAATTAGCCTTCTTCATGCAAACAATTGGTTCATTAACGAACTATTCATGGAACTCGTAGTTCGAAACCACACAGGGGATCAACGTCAGTCCCTGTCTATTTGGGGGTGATCGACGTCAGCCAATCTTTGACCATCATCAGTAGCTTCCTGTCTCTAACTAACCGACGTCGATTGGCCTAACCGACACCGGCAACTGTGACACTCAGCACCCTCCTCCAATGTCTGCATCAGTGAAGCTTTTAGCTCCACAACCTAACATTAAAGTTGATGGTCGTGTAGGCATCAAGTTTTTCTTTTCAGACATTTGGTAGGAGGTTGCATGAACATCAATTTTAAGCCAGTAAAGTTTTTATTTTTCTAGACTTAAAGTTGATAGTCGCATGAGCATCAAGTTTGTATTTTCAAACATTTAGATGATGATCACATGAATGTCAATTTTAAGTTTATAAAAATCTTTGATGCTAAATATGAGGATGTCACTTGTCATTTTCATGAGCCCTCATATTTTTTTAATGTTAATTCACTCTGTTTGATAAAATGTCATGATAAAATGATAGCCATGGGGTCATGATCTAGAGACTTGCTTTCAATTGGATATAGTGTCAAGTGGGCCCATTTTCCTTTTAGTCTTAAAATTTAATGGTGCCATGTGTCTTTATTTTAGCTCCCTGTATCCTTTTAACTTTTCAATTATGCTTTGCTCCATCTAATCGGGTCCTTACGAGTAAGTGTGGGTCATCAAATTATCAAAGATACATGTCATTTAAGCTAAAGTTTGAGTTGTCTTTGCTCTGTTCAATTAAATGTCATGATATAGTGGCAATCATAGGATCCTATGAGATGCAAATAATTTAAGTTAGGGTTGTGGGGATATAAAAGACTTAGGATTAATGTTCTAAGACTAAGGTCATGATTGTATTAATGAATACATTAGGGACTTAGTACTATAACCTTAGGCAAAATTAGGGAATATTGAAAGGGACCCTGCATGACAACATTAGTTAGGCTACAAGGAACTTAGAAAGGGAGGAAATAACAAAGGAAGATCAAGTTTTTTAGTCAAGTCATGTTTAAAAAATTGACTAATCCTAAGATATACATTTTATATCAAGTCTATAAATAGATTTTAAAATGAAACCCACCAATTTGATTCCCACCTTTATTCAAATTTGAATCAAGGGTTTGACATGGTTTTTAAATATAGAATTCTTGAGGGTTTACACCATGGAACCTATGATTAATATTCAAATGAACTTCATTAGCAATGTTAATCTAGATTAAAACCACATAAGTTTGTCTCTTACCAAAGTGGATAATCTTAAAATTCTATAAAAGACCCTAATATGCTGAAATGTCCATGATTTATAATAAGGGTTTCTCAAAGGTCCCAATATTAAAATAATGGGGGTATTTTGGTCCTAACAAATGTCAACTCATAGGGGAAACATAGTAATATGTTAGAACCTATAGACTCTAGGTTTAGACAAATGATTAAGTCATCCACCTTACTTGATTAAAACCACCATCTAGATTAGATTATAGTTGAAACAAACCTTGCACTTGTAGACTTAAGGTCAAATACCAAGATATACCTAAACTATGTGTGTGCTTTGATTTTGCTTACTATTTTCCATGAGATTCAAGTAGTAGCTTCTAGTTTCATGTCCTCAGTCACTTATATTGACTTATAGTATACTGAAATTTTCATTATGAACCATATTTTAACTTAGTGAAGGTTTTGGAATTGTTATACTACTAGTCAGGCATCCATAGCCCTGATAGAGATGCCTTTGGCTCCACTCATAGCCTTGATCCACTACTAGCTAGGCATCTATAACCTTGATGGAGATTGCTAGAATCACCTTTACCTAAAAGCTTTAGATTTTACATTGTATCCTAATTTTGTATTTTCTTAGATCTTTATACTTTTATCAAGGTTGGGAACTAGGATAATTAGGTTTTAAGATCTGGTCAAGTATTTAATCTTTGGAAAATCATATACGGTTACAATTCTTATCCTAGGTAAGGATGTTAATTAAGTGTTAGTTTGGGGTATACCCTAAAAATTTGAGTCTTTAATACCCAAGTGTAAATCTTCTTATAATTAGTTTGAGGTCAAGGTAATGGTTGGTGTCTCATGAAAGGATTAGTCTCTTCATTGGTCTTGCTTAGTTTCTCTATGTTATAACATTATGATTTATGTTTTAGAACCATGGTTTCCTTATGCATGGGGTTCATACCTTCATTTTTGAATTGGTGGGCATATTTTAATCAAACTTCTTAACTTTTGAGCTCAAGATTGTCCCTATGGACTTATTGGATTCAAGGAACCAAGCAACATGAAAGAAACACACAACAGAAAGAAAGACAAAAACAAAGGAAAACAAATAAATATGTGCATGTTTATGTACAAACAAGGGACAAGAAATAAAGAACATGGAAATAAACTAACTAGCCTAGCTACACTAATCTAATCATCTTACAGTTTACTCCATGAAGATCTTAAGAGGAGTAGTAGAGAAATAATGCTTGAGATACTGCCCATTGGTGGGAAGTGTAAACTCTGCTCCTTGTAAGTTCTTGAGTTTAAAGGTGTTATTTCCCAATGTTTCCACAATTTGATATGTGTCAATCCATAAGGGTGTGAAGTTTTCATGCTTACCCTTAGGCTCAAATGCCTTATCCCAAAGAAGAACTAGATCTCCTTACCTAAACACCTTGATTTTGGACCTTTTTATCAAACCATCTTTTGACTATGGTTTGATGTCTACTAAATTCAACAAAGGCTTTCTCCCTTGCATCTTCCATCTGAACTATATCCAATAGTATATAATTGGCTAAATCTTGGCTCTCCTCCATGTATTCTTACATAAATCTATATGTGGGCAAGTTGAGAGTGATAGGAAAGATGGGTTCCTATCCATACACCAACAAGAATGGTGAAAATCTTAAGTCTTTCTTGATCCTTATCTTATCAACCCAAATTGCAAATTTAAGGAGTTTGTGCCAAGTCATGGGTTTGTCTTTAGTAGATTTCTTGATTGCCTTTATTAAGTTCTTATTTATTGACTTAGAGACTTTTATCCCTTAGGGATAATGGTTGGATGCAAACTTGAAAGTGATGCCATTATCATAATACCATTTGATAATCTCTATGGATATGAATTTAGATCCATTATTACATACTAAAAATACTGGGGTCCTAAACTTGGTATAGATGTTTTCTTCTAAGAACTTGATCACTTCCTCAGTTCTACATTATTTGGTGGTTACAACTTTAGTCCACCTTGTATAATAATATGTGATAGTAAGGACATATTTGTGACCTTTAGATGACTTGGGGGTTGATTATGCCAACAAAGTCTAACCCCCATTGAGCAAAGGGTCTGTCAATCATGACTGACTACAAAGGCATTACTACCTTTGGTTCCTTGGTGCTAATTTTTTTGAATGAATGACATTTCCTCATATGTTTATGATCATCTTTAAAAATAGTTGGCCAATAATATCTAGTTCAAATAATTTTGTGGGCTATGGTTTTCCTAGATGGATGTCCACTACATATATTTTCATGAAAGGTGCTCATGATTTAGGTGGCTTCTGCTTGTGAAACACATCTTAAATATATTCCTTCAAATTTACTTCTATACAAGATTATATTCTTGATCAAGCAGTGGGTTGCCTTTAGCCTCAAGGCCCTCTTTTTCTCCCTAGATAGATCTACAAGACAAGTACAATTGATTATCAAATATATTATTGGGTCATACCACTCACTAGCTTGAAATTTTTGTTGATCCACATAGATAATACTTAGCCTATGGGTAGTATTGTAAATCATTTGAATCAAACCTTGGCACCTTACCAATTTTGTTGTTTTCATCTCTAGGTCATAATATTACAAGATTGACATCCATTTACCTATATGTTCTCCCACTTTGTTTTGACTTGACATAAGTTTGGTGGTAGGGTTAGGTAAAATAGAATGCACCTTATTTCTAAGGATGTGATACCTAAATTTATTAACTACCTTGACTAATGCATATGTTTATTTATCAATCAATGAATAATTTAACTTAGCATTATTAAAATTGGTATGCATAAAATTAATTGGGTGGTCACACCCTTTAATTTTTTGAGTTAACACTACAGCCATAGTGTGGTCAGATGCAAAGGAATAGAGTTATAAGTCCCTTGAAAAGTTAAGAATTATAAGGATTGGATCTTGATTGATGGCCTCCTTAATATCATTGAATTTTTTTTATAGATCTTAATTCCATGTGACTTTGGTATCCTTATTTAGCATGTCATTCAATGGTTTGAATATTTGTTCAAGACCAAAAATAAACTTGCTCACAAAATTAATCTTACCAAAAAATGACTTTATCCCTTTTTACTATTTGGAGGTTCTATTATAGATATGGCCTCTACTCTTTCAAGATCTATATAGATCCCATCCTTAGTTATAATATAACCTAATAATTTCCTGTCAATCACATAAAGGATACTCTTCTTAAGGTTCAAAGAAATTCCATTCCTTCTACATCTTTCAAAAACTTGTCATAAATGCATGAAGTGATCTTCCTTGTTTTTAGAAAAAAATATTAGATCATCCATATATATGATAATGAAATTACCAATTAGGCCTTGAAAGTCATGGTCCATATCTCTTTGGAAGGTGGTTCCTATATTGATTAGTCCAAAGGGCATTCTCTTGTAAGCAAAGGTTCCCCACTTTTTGTGAAGGTTGTTTTCATCATGTCCTCTTTATCAACCAATACTTGGTTACAACCAAAAAAATCATCAAGAAATGACATCATAGCTGATCTTGAAACAAAATAAATTACTTGGTCTAGGGAATGAAGGGGGTATTTGTCCTTCTTTGATGCTTTGTTTAATTTTTTGAACTCTCTACAAAGCCTAATCTCACAATTATTATTCCTAACTAGTACCAAATTGGCCACCTAGGTAGAGTTCCTCATGGGAAAGAATATCTTAGCATCTAGAAGTCTCTTAACCTCTTTGAAGATCATGGGTTCTAGTACTGATTTTATAGGACTTTGTTTCTACCTGAAGGGTTTTCATATATCTTTAAGGGTTATAATATGTGTGATGACCCTTAAATCAAAAATCTTTAGGTCATCATAGGACCACGCTATGACATCATTATATTGGACAAGAAGTTCCTTAGCTTTCTTGTTTTTAACATTTGTGCAAGCCTTCCCAACATTTAATAGTTGGAGATGATCATGTACGCCTAGATCAATATCATTGTAGTCCTTCCCATTTACCTTGGGAACCTTAGAATCCTCAACAATTTTATCCTAATCAAATAGTATATCTAAAGCAATCATTCCCTTTGGGATCTTGTTTTTACTCAGCTAAATGACTTTACCATTAAATTTATCTTCTCTAAATGTACTTATATCAGCTTCATCAGTGATATGAGCATCAAATGCTCTAGAATTGGTCATGAAATCTAATATCTAGTGATCATCATTGAAGACCTTGAAGTGCTTAATATTATCTAGCACTAAAGGACAAGAGATTAGTTCAATGCTGAAATTAGGGGAATCTTGATTGAGTATGAGGTTAGCTACAATAGATGCCAATTTATCAGCTACTTAATTCTTTTCCCTTAGGATAGAAGTGATTCCAAAGGAATAAGATGATTAAATTAGATCCCAAACTTTTAACTTATACCTTTTAAGGTATGAGAGCTTACATTGGTACTTGATTCTGACTTGGTTAACCACTAGTTCTGAATCCCCTTAAACTAGTAATTCTTTGACCTTTTTTTATATAGAAAATTATAAGCCAAGGATAAGGGCTTCAAATTTAGTGATATTTTTATTACAAGGGAATTGGATTCTATAAGAATCATGGTACCTTTTATCAGTGGGGTCATTTAAAACAATACCAACACCTAATCTAACATTACACCTAGTACTGTCAAAGTGCAATTTCCACAATCCAAGAACATCATAAGCATTCTTGGTATCACATACCTTTTAATATTTTAGGGTGAAAACCCCTAAGTCTGAGTTGATTATGTTGACCCTCTCATTCACATCATTGTATTCAATTATCATATGCTTCATTCTTGGTTCTCTCTCAACTATGATCTGATTGGGGACACCCTTCCAAGGTAGCCATAAATGTGAGTAATCTATAGATATGTAACCATTCAAAGCTTTGGTCCATTCCCTACTCAATAAGATTCCATAAACATTAGGTATTTCAACCACCAAAATATAAATGAATTATTACACCCTAGGCTTAGAAACTAGTTTCATATGAACATATAATAATTATCCTAAAACTTTAACCCTAGATTTGTCTAATTGGGTGATAACCCTATCAGGATTTATAGGTGTTAAACCAAATTGCTTGCATATTCCTATAGGCATGATATTATTAGATGCTCTTGAATCTAATAATAAATTATGCAAGTTCTTACCAAACATCCTGATAGTGAGTAAGAAAGGAATAGACTCAGCTTTGGTTTTATGAACTGTTACATTGACTGATTAGTCTTAAAGGGACTGTGCTTTTCTGACAAAGATTCCAATAGGAGATCTCTTTCATCTATAGTATATGTTATTTCATTCAATTTTATATTAGCCTTTATTTTATTCATGTCTTAAACTATGTTATAACCAATTTTATGAGAAGAATTAGGAATCTCAACATTGGGTTTAGATGTACTCCCTTTTGGTGGCTCTAGATTGTTACTTGAAGAGGTGTTAAGGGGAGTTCCAAAGTTTTCTGGTGGAATTAAGGTAGTCAAGGGATGCCTCTACTCTCTATTCCTCAAGGGATAGGTATTTTTCAAGAATTGCTTAAAGGTTTGGATCTCCTCAGGGACTTCATTAGGTTCATTTTCCTCTTGAAAGGGGAAATCAAAAGTGTCCACCATGAAGGCCTACTCAGATGGCTTAGATCCAAAGGTGATTTCACCACTTTATTTATTAGGTACCACTTCAAATGTGTCTATATAATAATGGAAGGTCTCAAAGGCTTTGCAAAATTCTATACAATCAATCTCCCCATGCTTGGTGGTGCAATGTACCCTACAATAGTCAGGGAATGTAATGTCAATAAAATTAATGTCCATATTATTATTAGAAGATGGTTCATTAGCTTGTTATTATGAAAAATATCATTCTAAAATATGTCAATTGGCTTATTGAACCTTCGAAATGATAAATTCCTACTAGAATGTTTTCCAATAATGCCCACTTTTTTTATAATTGAAGGAAATCAGTGCTTAATTTTTGAGCCATTTTCAAGATGGATTCACTATCATTTTTGGGAGTTTTAAAATTATGTACCCAGTTATTATTAGAAAATGGTACCAAATCCCTTTGATCACTCAAGTTTTAGCCATTAGTGGGATGAGTCAAGAATCCCAAATTTCAATTTGAAGCTGCATAACTTAATGACAACTAGGTTAGATTTGGGAGCTAGTTTAAGGCTGGGATACTTTGGTTATTATTGGGGAAAAATTTCATCATAGGTAAGTATGAGTTCACATTTGGGACTGAATAAGTCATTTGCCCCTGGGGTTGCATTTGATCATTAATGATTACTGATTCAAAATGGTCTTGGGCTAATGAAGCTATAACTAGGATAGACCTCTTTTGGAACACATAGGTCATAGCATTTACTACATCCTTATAAGTCTCTAGGGATAGGACATAATTAAGATTGTAGGGGTCTATGGTCTTTCTATACATCTTTTGAAATCTATCATTGAAGGGCCTGATGGGCTCATTGGCATCCCTTCTAATAGTAGCGAATTGGTGGTAAATAACACAAGGACTAATAATTTTGCCAAATTGATCAATAAAAACACTATTGAAATCATTACAACTTGTGATATAATTATTAGGAAAATTCAAGAGCCATTCATAAGTATCAAAACTAAAATTAAATGGTAACAACCTACATGCCACATCCTCATGCATAATTTTAATCAATCTTAAAGCAGCCTTAAAAGATTTTGTATGTTCCTCAATAGTCACTACACTAGTTGGACTAAATGCAAGTAGATATTTTTCAAGGTTTCTTAGAAGATCATAAAACACCATTGGCACATTAATCAAAGAATCCCCTAACCATGCCATACCTAGATGATGATTGAAGACATAGGTACCTTAAATCGGTAAATTTGGAAGAGATTTAGATCTCTTGCATGTACCTTTATCATGTCTAGCCTTTTTATGAACCTCAAGTTCAAGTAAAGGTTCTCTAGTTTTTGAGTGTGATCTTGTCGTAATCCTAGGCAATTTTAGCTTGAAATTTGAATATCCTACTTGAAATACGATGTGTCAAGTTAAATTTTATGAAGAACAAGAGTTAGACCTCCACATTGAGCTGATTTTACAAAGGTGATATGAAGATTTGCAAAATACATTGATATTTGATTGGATTAACTAAAAGATGCATCCAACTATGTATATATGGTTTATTTTGAAATTCTAGGACTAAAGGAGATTAGATCTAAGAAAAGATATGCCCACCTTTGATCAAAATGAATCGTTCTAACCTCATATACTATGGATTTTCAAAGTTAAATTCAAATTTACTAGAAACAAACATTAATGCCAAAAAAAATCAAAGGAAGCACAAATATGCATTGAAAACACCAAAGTTTAATGATATCTAAAATCTAAATCAAAGAATTTGCTTGAAACACAAAGATATACTGATATTTGGGTGAAACATGGCTAATATCAGTAAGGATTCAAAGAATTGGCCCTCCTTTGAGTGCTAGTGGGAGATATCCTATTGATGCTTCTAAATGAACCATAGGTGCCCCTAGTGTTTAAATAACACTTCTCATTTTATAATTTAGAAAATTTAGAACATGAGTTGCAAGTTTTGATAATTTGGTTATCCGTGGTGAAATAGAAATAGAGTAATACAATTCTTCTATAATATTTATATAATTTTGGTGGTTGGGAGCCACCTTGGACCATTCTTTGTGAATCCTTATTGATACTTAGTGAATTACATTCCTAATTTAAGCTATAGACTAATCTTAATGGATATTTATAATGTGGCTAAAATGAAAGTGATAATGGTGTAAAAAAAAGAGCAAAGAGAAGGGTAGGGTAGAAAAGAAATAAGTGATTACCAATTTTAGTCCTAAACATTATGACAAAGTATTAATGGCAATTTAATACACATTTAAAAAATATATAATGAAACATATACTAAGCTCAAATCTCACTATACATTAAGAAAAATTCAGAGAAAAATGTTTAATAATCACAAGTAAGAACCAAGTCTACTTTAGGGATTTACCACTATATTCAAATATCCATTACACATCTAAATATAGAGAAAAATAAAATAAATTATAACCTAATATCTTTCATCTAATCTAGCATAAGCATAGATAAAAAACCTTGTGATTAAAGAATGTTATTCATAATTCAAAGACACTATTCAAATTCAATACCTCTACTAAAAATTGAGAGAAAAGCTATATTAACAATTAACATATCAAAATGGATAATCCTTACAGAATTCTTTTATTTTATTAATTGTTTCAAGTATAAAAAGTTGTTCAAAAATCTCTCTTTACAATGGTGATACATGTCTTTATCAGAAGAATAGGTAGCATACCAGTTAGTTACAAAATACAGGAGTATAAAGGTAAGGAAAGATATCCTTACAAGCTCTATAATACATGTGATTTTTTGAATCATATTGACCTAGAGGAAAATATGCTAACAAACTAGCATATTCCTTCACAATGGAATATTTTATTATAAGATGTTACATAATTTCTATTAGAATAGAATATTGATCTAACTTACTGGTGGGGCCCCTATTTGTTATTGGAGGATGTTCATGGCCCTCTCATTTTATTCATCAACCAACTCAAGATTCATAGTAGGATTCATGATCACTCCACCTCTTGGTCTGATAGATCATCAAATTCTTTATCATTTCTAGCCAAGGCCTCCTTAATGATTCTAGCTTCATTGATATTCACACTTGCATTAAATATCATATCTAAGATATTATTGTTATCCTATCTAGATTGGCCTTTAATTTTGCCTTGGATTTCTTGAGTCACTAAAGTGGCCTTATTCTTGAACTCTTCATCATTGATGAGGCCAAAATTAGTAGGTTGTGCAAGATTGACAAGCATGGTCCCAAGAAGTTGATCAATTCTACTAAGGAGCCCTTTGTCATATGTCAAAAACCTTCTAATTTAGTATGATAGGTACTCAAGCTTTGAACCTTATCAATAAAAATCCCCAAGATTGTGCCTAGGTGTCCCATATAGTTCTAAAGTTTGGGATCTACTTCTTTACTTAAATGTTGAGGAGCTGAGTAATCTTGTCCTCTGAGGCCTGCCATTGGGTGACCAGGTCTTTGGCTAATGTATCTTGGTCCTTTAATGCAATTTGCCTCATATTAATTAACTTTAATTCCTCAAACATGTTATATAATGACTCATGAAGCATCTTGATTATAGCATTTGGTATTGATAGGATTTCTTGAGTTTTCAAGTTCTTCTCCATTTCCAAATTCTAGATCCTTTGTTTTAAACCCTATACTCTAGCCTTGGATTGTTATGATTGTGATTCTATTAATATTTCCACATATTCTTCATGTATTATATCCTCACCATGTTTTTTTCCTACAATAGGGGTCAAACATACAAAAGGTTCCACCTTTTGAAAAGTGAATTCTTATATCCTAACTATGGTTGTATTGGTTATTATTCTCTCTAAGCCTGATATCTATAGATTGAAATGAACTATGGTAATTGGATCCTTACACTAGGGAGGTTATGTAAATTCCAATCTTGAGCTAATAGATGCTCCTCAATCATTCATATTCTTACCTCTTGAGCCTTAGGAAACCATAATTCTCCTCTCTTCCTTCTCCTTCATTATAGCCTTTGTCCAAGGATTAATGTGATCATTCACATCCACACCAACCCTTATCATGGCCCATGATTAGGAGAGATATGGGATCTTTTGAAATTTTCCATAGATGAACCAATCAATAATGATTGGTCCATGGATTATAAATTCATCACTAAAGAGATTGACTTTACTAGTGGGATGAGTGAAATTCAATCTAGGTTTCTTCCTTGGTTATACTAGGACTAAGGTGAATTATAATTTTATATTCTCTTAAGGTGACATGGGAATTAAATCCTTTCCTATTTTTCCCTCTTAGTATTCTTTATCTCCCCCTGAGCCATAGGATTCTACAAGTTCCTTGAGGGTACCCTTAAGTGTCTCTTCTCAATCCAAGGCTATCATGTCAATGTAATGGATTGGGGAAGGTGGCCTCTATTACATGGTTGAAGGTAAGGGTCATTATCTAGGTGTTTCTTATAATCTTATCTCTCCATCTAATCTGAGCAATATTTTAGGTGATAATTTAGGAAATGTTTCTACTCCAATTTGTGGCAGAATTTTTGAGAGCCATAACTTCTGTACCATAGCTCCATTTGACTCCCCGTCTGAACCATTGGAAAGATAAGAATGAGGGGAAAATCATGAGATGGAATTGAGATTTTATATATGGGTTTTTATCCTATAAAAACAAATGGAAGTGCCCCAAATTTTAATTTTAGTACTATAGTATAAAAATAGTAAGTTTCTAAAAATAGTAATTCCTCAAATTCTGTATTGTTGTAAATCGTGGAAGTCAAACAACTTAATCTCCATTGATATTGGTGACCTTGAAAATCCTCCTAATACCTCCAAAAAATTTATAAATGAATATGTAACTTGAAATGGAAATTAGACATCTCTTCTTAGAGATAGGCATATGTTTGGGTCTACAACTTTGATCAATAAAACATCTCTTCTCAGAGATAGCATTATTACAATTATGTTGTTCTTGTTTCTTGAATTTATCTTTCAGCCAAAGCTTATAAGTTTTGGATCACCAACCTTATCCTTTCCTTTTCTTTGATCATCTTAAATTTGTTTAACCTACTATTATGACTACTGTGATTACTCTACCTGAGGTTGCTCATGAGTTGTACCAAATGGACTAGGTAGTAGATGGTATTACAAAGGATGTGGTTGCCAAGTTTCCCTAGATGGCTTGTCATCCTTGGTCAATCTATGCTCTATCTTGATGTTATGGCCTTGTATTCTAGCCAACACTTCCTCATAATTCTTATCTTTGATGTATATGGTGTCATGGACACCCATTTGGTGTACATACTCAAGATTAAGCTTTTTGTCCTTTATATACTCTCCCACTTTGTTCCTTGGATCCCAAAATTTGAGTTCATCTAGCTAGAATCCAAATGAATTCCTATGTGTGACCATAAATTCCACCTATTTCTAGTCTTTAATTGTGATTTTCCCAACATCTAATGGGAAGGGGTGAAGTAAACCCTCCCTCTTTTACTTGCAAGCCTTGACAATGCCAAGGATGACCTAAGAGGAAATCTCCTACTTAGCAAGTTTATTCAGGACATGTATTGGTAGTTTATAAGGCTAAGACATAATTCCCTCTATCCTAATTACTGTGTAATTAGGATAATAACATACAATCCCTATCATTTTAACATAACTTTTGATGAATGGGTGGATTCTAGGTATGGGGACACTTATGATGGCCTCCACTATTGCTAGGAAAACATAGTCATAGATAAACTACATGTGATTCCTATATTTGAAGATGTATAGATTGGAATAGTGGTGTGAGATGGTTTTCCCACCCTTTGGGGACCAGTTATTAATGCTAGGAAATGTGACTGAAGTAAGAAGGGTGTCAAGTAGGTTAGACATCATGTAGAATTGCTTGGAGGTCTTTCTCTTAATGGCAATGAATTACTTGTAAAGGAAGATGCTGATCAAATATCCAATTGGAGGGGTAAGTTTTTATTCCACTAGGAAGTGCACATATGAGACCCAATCCTTATTTACACAAGTGGTTGAAGTGGCACCAAAAAAATCTATTCAACAAGGTCATTATTACCCTAATACCTTCTCTAAAATGGATGATAGAGATTTTTCCATCAAGAGTTCTAAAGATGTGAGGTTCTTGGTTTAGCCAGGGTCTAAAGATGGAGTATAGGTCATGGTTATTGGTCCATTCCCTCATCTTGGGAAGGTCCACATGGAGAAGAGGGAGCTTATGGTACTTTTCAAAAGCAACAAGGGAAATGTATGTTACCTTTTTTGAGTTACCCTCCCTAATAATCCATTCACTGTCAATCTTATGATCAAAAAAAATGGGGGTAAAGACATCAATGTAGGGTAATACCTCTAGTTTTGTTGTGGCATGATGCAGGCTAGCCATTTGCATTACAACTAGGTCATAGTGTCATCTATTAGTGGTAGAATTTCTCAGTTCTTCCTTTGATATGGGCTACAATTATTCTATCATGAAGAAGAGCTTAGACCAATTCTTGATGTCATAGATGTTTGATGTGGTGAGGTCTAATTCTATATCCTTGAATACCTAGCCCTTAGTATCTATCATAAAATAAAGCTTGGCCTCTTCCTTCAATTGTTTCCTGCTAGATGCCATGGTATCTATTTCTTACTAATTATTTACACCAAATTATAGATGATATTTTAAAAATATCTCTCATGCTTAGGAAACACAATTAATTTGTCCTTTGATTGAATTATAGCAAATTTTTTCCATTTGGGTTGCTTTTATGTAGGTTTTAGGGTTTTAGAGCTTTAATGATAGAAGATATCAAGGCTTTAGCTTATACATGTTTTAGATTTTATTTAGACCTCTACCTTTATGCCTTTATGTTTTTGAGCCCACAAGATCTTTAGTTTTGTCCTTTTATGCCTGCATGGAGCTTATGTGGCACTAGTCTATATCTTTTGTGATATTTTTCATAAATTCCATTTAAACACTAGCCATTGGTACTTAAAATAATTTATTTATTTCATGTCATAGGATCAAAATCTTGGGTTAACACAAGTCATTGATCATAATCTAGGCTATTATGTTTTAATTGGCTCCTGAGTCTTAAGACTTACAGTCTTGACACTTGACGTGGTCATGCATCTTCCCCTTGTTCCAAATCTTTCTATCAGTCTTTTGTTGAATAATAATTGGACACATGGTGGGTCTATGGGTTATCAAGGTCTTGTTGAAAAGTCTCTAGGGACCTTCATGCCATAGGATCGAATTCAATGGTAAATCATAGACTGTTGATCTACAAACATACCTGAACATTAAGTTAGTACATTTTTAAAAGTCAAAAATTAGGCTTACATCCCTAAGGCTAAGGTTTGATTCATGTTTTTTAAGCACAAGACAAACATTAAGATAAGGAGTTTAAACCTAAGTTATGATTTAAAAGGGGTCAAAGTATCAACACTCTAGGTTAATGTATGCATTGTGTTTAGTAAACACAATGAAAACATTAGGCTAAAATATTTATGCCATGTGTCATAAAACATTCTTAAAATAGGTTCAACATGAAATGATAATCTAAATTTTACATAATGTAAGTCTGTGATTCAAGGTCCATTATCCGAAATACAATATGAATTTTTAAAGCATAGACTTAGGCTAGTTATATTTCTTGCATATATTTGTGTTTTACAGATTGAGGCCTTCCATTTTGGGAATATTTTGAGAATTTACTTTAGCTTATTGAGCCAATTTTAGAGTAAAAGGGTTTTGGAATGTCATTTGAACACTAAGATATTTTATTGGGTTAAATTTGGTCTCATGGACATTAAATACATCGTCATAGGTGTCAATTGATAGTCACATGGATGACAAGTTTACACCAGTAAAGTTTTGATTTTGTTGGACTTAAAGTTGATGGTATCATGGGCATCAAGTTTGTATTTTTAGACATTTGGGTGATGGTCATGAAAACATCAATTTTAAACTAGTTAATTTTTTATTTTGCAGGACTTAAAGTTGACAATTATATGGGAGTCAAGTTTGTCTTTTCAAACATTTAGATGATGGTCACATGAACATCAATTTTAAGTTCATCAAAATATTTGATGCCAAATATAGGGATACAGCTTGGTATTTCCATGGGACCTCCTAGTGTATTGGTGTTAATTCACTCTATTCAATCAAATGTCATGATAAAATGATAGTCGTGGGATCATGATTCAGAGACTTACATTTGATTGGCCATAGAGTCAAGTGGGTCCCTTTTATTTTTAGTCCTAAAATGTAATGGTACCATGTGTCCATATTTAAATTTCCCTATATATTTTTGACTTTTCAATTATTCTTTACTCCATTTGATCAGCTCTTGTGAGTAAGCATGGGTTGTTAGATTACTAAATATGCACATCATTTAAGCCAAAGTTTAGGTTATCTTCACTCTGTTTGATCAAATGTCATGATAAATAAAAAACCATAGGATCTTGTGAGATGCAAATAATTTAAGTTAGGGTCATGGGGACATAAAATACTTAATATTAAGGTGCTAAGACTAAGTTCATGATTGTATTAAAGAATACGTCAAGGCCTTAGTACTAGAACCTTAGTCTAAGTTGGGCAATAGTGAAAGGGACCCTACATGACAACATTAGTTAGGCTATAAGGAATATAGAAAAGGGGAAATAATAAAGGTGGTAAAGTTTCTTAGTCAGTTCATGTTAAAAAACACAACTAATCCTAAGATATACATTTTATATCTAAGTCTATAAATGAATTTTAAAATGGTTCCTACCAATTTAGTTCCTACCTTTATTCAAATTTGAACTGAGGGTTTGCCAGGGTTTTAGAATATATAATTATTAAGGGTATATGCCATGAAACCTATAACTAATATTCAAAGGAAATTCAATATCAATGTTAGTCCAAATTAAAACCATATAAGTCTATCTCTTAACAAAGTGGATGATCTTCAAATTCTATAAAAGATCTTGATATGCTAAAATGTCCATGCTTTATAATAAGGGTTTTTCAAGGGTCCAAATCTTAAAAGAATGGGAGTATGTTGGTCCCAACAAGGATGTTAAGAATTTATTGTTAAAATAAATTAGATGGAGGAATCTAAGGAATTGTCCATCAAGGATTATCCTTTTTTAAGGAACTTTTAGGATGTATTTCCAGAGGGATTACTTGGATTACCACCCAAATAGGAGTTTGATTTATTAATTGACATCATACCTAGATATAAACCATAATACAAGGTACCATATAGGATGATTATTACCAAATTTATTGAGTTAAAATCTCAACTACATGAGTTGTTATTAAAAGGGTTGATTTGACCAAGTGTGTCACCATTGGGTGCATCGATGTTGTTCATAAAAAAATAAGGATGGTACTCTTCACTTGTGTATTAATTATAGGATGTTGAAAAAAGAGACAATAAAGAATAAATATCTACTACCTCACATTGATGATCTCTTTAATTAGATGTGAGTGGAAATAGTATTTTCTAAGATTGATCTTAGAGTAGTGTATCATCACCTGAGAATCTGAGAAGAGGATATTCCAGAAATAGCATTTAGAACTCAATATGGGTACTACAAGTTCATAGTGTTACCTTTTAGGTTAAAAAATGCTATGGTATCATTTATGAATCTCATAAATAATGTGTTTATAGATAATTTGGATTACTTTGTATTGGTTTTTCTAGATGACATCTTCATATATTCTAAGTATGAGAAAAAACATCTTCAACATCTAGAACTGGTTTTGTAACATTTATGGAAGCACAAACTATACTACAAGTTGTCTAAGTGTACATTTTTATAAAATAAAGTGAAATATCGAGGACATATTATCTTCATAGATGGAAATTTAGTGGATCTAGTGAAGACAAGAGACACAATGGAATGGCCAATGCCTAAGAATGTGCTTGATATTTTATGGAATTAATAGGCTATTATAGGAAAATTTTCTAAATATATCTAAGATATTTAATCCAATTACCTCTCTTTAGTGGAAGAATCATAGTTTCATTTGGTTAAAAAAGTATGAAAAAGCCTTTTTGGAGATAAAATGTAGGCTCACTTCGATACCTTTGATAAGATTTTATGATCTTAATGGTCAATTCTTAGTGATCACAAATGCATCTAGGGATGGAATTATAGGAGTTATTATGTAGGATGGTTTATTTGTAGCATATGATTCCATAAAAATGAAGCCATATGAGGTGATTTATTCCCCTCATTATCTGGAACTTGCTGAAATAGTGCATGCCTTATAATTTTAGAGGAAACCATTTGAGCTCAAGACTACAACTTGGAATTCAAGTACATATTCACCCAATTAAAGTTGAATGCATGTCAGAGACATTGGTTAGAATTCTTATTTGATTACAATTTTGATATTAACTATATCAAGGGTAAGGAGAATAGAGTTATAGATGACTTAAGTTGTAGAAGGTACATAGTAGCTTTGGATACTATCAAGAGTACTTTTCATGATTAGGTAATCAAAGTTTTATAAGAGATGAATTCTATGATCATGTCAAGAAAGAATTATTAGATAATTCTCAGAATCCTAAGTATAAAGGATTCAAGTTAGAGAGTGATGATTTTTTGAGCTAAAATGGTAGGATATATGTATCAGATAGAAAGAATCTAAGGAACATGGCGCTAAATGATTTTCGCAGTGCCCCATATTTAGGACATCTAGGTGTAACCAAGATCATGTTTGAGCTAAGGCCTCTCTATTTTTGTAAAGGAATGAAGAAGGATATAATGGATTTTATGTCTCATTATTTGGAATGTTAGCATGTGAAAGATGAACATGTGCATCTAGTAGGATTTTTATATCCACATGATTTATTAGAATGGAAGTTTCACGTGATTAGCATGGAATTTTTACAAGAGTTGTCATTATCATATAACTAACATGATATGATCTTAGTTGTAGTCAACAAACCAACCAAGGTATATCTAATCATATTGGGTAACTTGATAGATGAAGCACCTATGATTGAAAATATATTCATGAAATGGGTGTATCAGTTGCAAATATTTTCAAAAAGGATCATTTTAGATCAAGATATGAGAATGAATTCTAGATTTTGGTTGACTTTGAATTTAGTTCTAGGTATGTAGTTAAATTTCAACACTACATATCACCTAAAATTTGATAGATAGATAGAGAGAATTAACCAAGTTTTATAATATCTCCTTCAAACATATTACATGGATTATAAATACAAGTGGGAGGAGTACCTTCCATTAGTTGAGTTTTGTTACAAAAACCCATACCAATCAGTGTTGAATATGGCTCTATTTGAGGCATTAAATGGAAAGATGTGTGTATCACCAATTAGTTGGGACAGGCTAGAAGATAGGGTAGTCTTTAGACATGTGATGCTCATGTAAATGAAAGAAGTTAAAACAATCAGTCAAAGGTTGGTTGATGCCAATGATAGATAGAAAATCTATGCTAATATGAAGAGAATAGTAGGGTAGTTTTCTATTGGTGATAAAGTATTTCTATGGGTTAAGCTTAAAAAAATATTGATTAAGTTTGGGAAGTTAGCTAAAATTTCACCTAGATATATGGGACCCTTCAAGGTTCTATAAGTGGTTAATCTTGTAGTGTATACGCTTGAATTTCCACCATCTCTAGGCATTTTACATAATGTTTTCAATGTGTCTTATTTTTAAAAGTATGTTACTAATCCTTCACATGTGTTTTATTAGAATTATTTCTAGGTTCTACATCCTAGGGTTGTCACAATATAACCAATCAAAATAATTGACACTTGCAAACTCTATTTGTATAATAGAGAAGTGTCATAGTGTTAGGTTCAGTGGGACCAATATTCTAAAAATAGTGATACTTGAGAGGATTATGATCAATTTTACATGTTGTTTTCACATTTTTTACTTGATATTTTATTGGATATTATTTTATTTTATGTTAAATAATGATTAAATTCATAACTTATGTTTGAATAAGTGTCATCAGAATAATGACCAACTTTAGAGGGAGGGTGTCACATATTGATTTATCTCTAGGCCTAATAACCTATTTATTAGTGTAATTTATGGTTATTGATTGATTAATTTATATTTTAGCGAAGCTAGATTTCATATGATAATTTATGGACATTTATATGTTACTTAATTTACATGATTATTAATAGTGGAGTTAGTATTACTTACATATTTTGTACATAATGATCATGTTTGTTTAGTTTATTACATTAGTATATTATGGATTTTATATTATTTGAGGATAAATACCTTCATTTTTGTGAGATGGATGCAAGATATATCCATACCTCAAAGTGTGATGGAGGGAAGGCATCATCAAAGAGGGTGGTGTAGATGGAGGCATTGGGGGATGACAAAATTCAAACAAAAACCTACACACACTACAAATAGATACTATGTAGTTATATTCATTGTTTAAATTAGATAGATTTTAGTATGTTTTGATTTGCTAATATGTTATCTATATTTGAATGAATGTTAATATACTTTATGTTGTGACCTTGATTACTATTTGATGCTTATATTGATATGGTTGTGTGATACATTATGTTATCATACTTAGTCTGTCTAGGTTATGATGTTTTTATATCATGTGATTGGAATCATTGAATGTATGCAATAGTATTGGTAGTTGTATTTAGATACATGTGAATAATTTTATAATAGTATTTTTATTAATCCATGTTTCTATTTGGAATCAATGATGTTACACATAATATTTAGAGGGTTATTATTGTTAATAATAATTGAATGAATTTCATAGAAGTCAATTACATTGTTAAATAATCAATGTTAAAATTGATTTATGTTTGACTAATTTTATAATATTGATATTGCTAACAATGGCTATATTATTTAATAACTAGGTGAATTCATGTTTAGGTGATGTGTTAATGACTAGTAGTGAAGGTCAATTTCTCTGATAATAATTGTAATGTTTTGAGGACTTTTATGAAGTTGATATTACATGAATAAATTTTGAAAGAATCATCATCATCATCATCATCATCATCATCATCATCATCATTATTATTATCTAAGAACATTCAAGAGTTTAGGGTTTGGTTAGTGGCATTGACTTGTTAATAGACTATTATGCAAGACAATCACTTAGTTTTGTGATTTTTGCACGAAGAAACTTTTTATGACTATTAGTTCTATTAGTGGATTTTACATGCATCAACTTAGTCATGGAGTCATGATTAAACTTAGATTTTAGTATTGAAAATGGAGAAATATTTTGCATGAATTAAGCATGCAGCCAAATAAAATGGGAGGAGGAAGTGTTGGGAGGTCACGACTTGACACGATAGAGAAAAGGAGAAGAAAATGATTGGAGAAATTTTGGAGAAAATATTATTATTATCACTTGGATTTTCACCCTTTGAGGATATGTCTCATCCATCCTCATCCAATTGGTAAAATTGAAAGTCCTCTAGGCTATGGGTAGCTTAAGGATGTGGTGAATCTCTAGATAGGGCTAGTTCCCTTGATGTACCACTTATAGATCACTACTACACCTATGATTATAAGGGAAATGAGAGATATAAATGAAATTAAACTATCCTAAATGAGGTGATACACCAAATTGATCGATGACTACCAACTAGGTACATTTTACACATGAGAACAAAAGACTAACTAGACATACACTTCTCTAATTTGAATCTTCTCACATCATTGTGTCATTATGAGGTTATGGTGAATGTTTAGGCTAGGAGGACTAGATAAGAGGTCTATAATGACACTATATAATAGGCTAACTCACTTAACCTTGACATTTCCTAGAACACTTCACATGACCTACAAGAAGAAGCTATAAATAAGTGAGAGAATGAGACAATGATGTTAAGGAAACCATAGTCATCACTAAACAAGATCCATCATTAAATAAAACACACTATGAATAGTCATATAAGAGTTAAAATTATTTTTATTTATTGCTATAATGGTATGTAAACTAGTAGGGATTCACCATACTCAGGTGGAGCATATTTTACAAAAGCCAAAATGGCTAGTTCTTATAGATTTTGAGAGAGAGAAGAGAAGAGAGAATTTAAAAGGTCATAAGGACACTTGTCATACTGAGAGAAGGAGTTAAATGTGCATAGGAATATATTATAAAATTTATGATGCAAATTTAGGAAACACAAGTGTCGATCCAAGGTATGAAACTCTTGAAATGTGGCATGAAATTCCCTTTATTGGCTCAAAAAATTACTTTCATGATTTAGCCCTATTTGAAAATCACAAAACTAATTAGGGATAGGTATAATGATTTAAATGAGACTTAATGGTTTTATGTATGCCTCTCCATGCATTTTTTGTAGTCCTGGTCACCTGTATTCCTCTGAAAGTGAGCCATCATTGCCTACACTCAAAGAAAAGTCCTCTTTCACATACCTTTCACACTTGGCCTCTAAAATAAATTTATTTTTCCATTAAATTTCATAAAATGTAGTTTATGACACTTTTAAAGACCCTAAATGGCCTTAGAGGCATTAGGTATACCTTAAAATCAATTTAATTGAAGCTATTCATCCTTCTCACTACTATGTTCACTATGCTAGTTTTGATTGGCTGAGATGATGAAGCTGATAAACACACTTATGAGTTTTTATGTAATATTAAATGGACATAATGATTTATAATAAGTATATATCTTCCTTCAAAACTTCATTTCATCTCTTGAAACCTCCTACAACCTACAAAATGCAAAAAATAGTCAAAAATATTATTCTTTGTACTCCATCCATACAACTCTGTACAGTGCAATAGGATGGGGATGAGATTGAGAGAGTATTGTACCAGGTTAAATCATGTTAATGGTCACTACATCTCACTTTAATAGAATTTCAACCTCATTTTCCCAATTGGGTCCTTATCCAAGGGTTTGCAAGGGTTTTGAGCCTCATTCTTCTATTAATCTTTGTTCATAAAGGTTGGACCTTCGAATTTCAAAAAAATTCCAAAAATGTGATCTTCAAGTCCCTTTTAAATTTATACAAACTTTCCTAACCTCCATAAAAAGTGTCAAGGGAGATATGAGAAATCAAACCTCTCCTATCGAGCTTGATTCTCATGTACATAAGCCATAATATGGCCCTTTCGACCAAAAATGGATTTCTTGTGCTTTGTTTGCAAAACAAAAGATAATATATGTCCAAATTCATCCTATAAACATGTTCCAACTGGTTAAAAATCTTATCTCATGCTATGATTGAAGATGAACTCTCATTTTAACTCTAGTCCTAAACCTTGCATAAAAGGCCTATTTGCACCTTTGAGGATTTAGACCTCCCATTTAGGTTTCATGCTTTTGTGAGGTATTTCTCATGTTGTTTCAAGTGTCCTAAAACTTATTAAACCTCTTGCATATGTTCACTTATCTTCTAGTTCATATCTTTATCTCCTTTCCTCAAGACTGTAGGTTGTGCTCATAAAGGGAGGTCCTTCTATTTGAGACAAAATACAAGGAACTCCCCCTATTTCATAATGAAAAATGAATATTTTATAGGATTATATATTTTTTAAAGACACTATACACAAAAATATATCCCTTGGCTAGATCAATATACCTTTTAACATCCTCATATTCTAAGACTAACTATGAAAGGGGTAGATTGCATGCAAGATTATCATATGGATAGTGTGTTGAATCATGAGATATTATCTATATTTTTTTAATATTTTAAGAGGATCCTATATTTTATGAACATCATGATTAATATGTTCCAATACTATCCATCACTTCAACCTTCCCACATACTCCTCATACTTTAACTGGTCAGGACTGAGTGTGACTTTTGCCTGTGTCCTGTTCTTTGGCACCATACCTATAGGTGATGTTTTCTTAGTTGGACCTTTAAAAAATTTCATGAGACTATTTTATAATTTATAAGATCATATATTAGTGGTTTTTACCTATTCACTGACTCATTCACTTAACCTTGTACCTTGAAGATCTAGCATGACTGTAGCAACTTGTTAGGGACTTAGGGAATTCTAACATGAAATTCATCATATTTAACCACTTCAAAACCTTTATAACCTTGAGAAAATATATAAATATCTCTTACAAACACTAAAAATAATCTATCCTTTCATACTTTTCCAACAGTGATCCTTAAGCGGCTCTGAGTTGTAGGCTATAGGGAGACATTTTTTAGTGTACAGACTGCCACCTCAAAATAGACCCAAAGAGGATACACTTACCATTCCTAAATATTTTGAACATATTATACCTTATTATAATATAATTAGGGTTTATAAATTCAATTATTAATTTTACTCAAAATATGCACTTTCACTTCTTGACTTATCAAGATAGGGTACCTTGGTTGTTGGTGGAGATTTTTTTGAATTGGGCACACTTGTAGCTATAAATGGGAGATAGAAAAAAGAATTCAAACCTTATTTTAATAACCCTTGGATAAATATTTATTTTTTAAAACATATAAGACTATTGAAACATATAGTCATGGTTTGGTATTGTAACATTGGATGGAGGGGTTTCTTATAGATCAGACTTGTAGATTTCACTATCAAAATTTAGTGTTCAGAGGTACATGTTTGAGCTTCTCTAACAAGAAAACCAAAGGACTAAACCACCCTATTACTTTTTAAATTTTAAGAACTATGTGATAATAAAATTTATTCTCACTTAGATGCATAAAAATTCCTTGTAACCCTATTGTAATATCTCAACAAAAAGCTTAGGTGCTTTGTTTTTCACTTTTGAGGATTTGATCCCTAAATCAGTCATTTGAACTTAAAAAGTGATCCAAACATCCACCTTTCTAGTTTAACACTTTATATAGGTCATCCATGGTCTATAAACACATTATTACTTTAATATGAGTTTATACACGTGATTCATCACTCCAAAATAACTCCCCAGCTCTCTATTAAGCCACATGTAGGTGGTCATTCCAAAATGCAGGCAGTGAGGATGAGTAAATTGGTAGAATGAAAGATTTACATGCTTATGATATAATTATGTCTTATAAAATTTTATAAATTAATTATTATAATTAAAAAGTGTTTTAAATAGTTTTAAACACTTTATTTTCACACATGATGCCCTCTATGAAGGCACATGTAGGTGCAGTTAATGGCAGAAAGTTGTGTGAGTGACTGTGTTGACTGTCACAGTCCTTTTTATAACAAGTGAAAATATATTAATTTATTTTTCCTAATATGGGGATTAATTTAAACTAGTAATACCATAATTATATCCCCATGGATGTGTTAAATACCTCAACCTAGCTCACTTAGTTGACTGTGCATGACAGTCATGGAGTAAACTGACTGCATGATGTTTATGACTGTAATTCCATGAAACATTGCTTGGATAATGGGATTTAAAGGTAAATGAGACCAAGAGGACATTTAAAACATGGTAATAATATTATTTTCACCCCTATAATCACTAAAAAATAATGAGGATCTTGAAAATGGTGGAAACTTGCCTATTATCTTTAAATGAGACCAATCTACAAACATGAGATGATTTGCCCATCAAAACACCTTGAAACATGAAGCCAAAAATGGGGAGAATCTAATGAGATATTAAAAATATTTTTAAATCAATCTCAGCATTTAGATTGTATGAACTTCTCCAAACCAAAGCAAAACCTATAGGGTACATATATTAGCAAACAAACTCGAAAGCCTAACTTGTTAGGAATGTTTCATAAGGCATTGACCATCATTCTTATAAAACCAAACATAAAATGTAAGATAAATAAGTTTATAAGACACAAGATCATTTTTCCTAAAACCTCTCTTGATGACCATACCAAGTATAAACCTGAAGGCCATTCTTGCTTACCAAGCCTAGTGAAATAAGATAGAATAGTTTTCTTCATTTATTGAAGATTATGATCAAAATAATCACTAAAATAAGTGTATGTAAGACAAAGGGACACTCATAAAATTTCCTCAACTATAGAAGTCTATAAAATTTTGTAGACCTTATTAAATTTTCATTTCCCCTAAGAAACCTACCATTTATTTTGAAGAACCTACCACTTTTTAGTTATAATAGTTACGTAATACTTCTTAGGACACATGGGATGTGACATCACCTTTTAAAACCTTCAAATTTATAAAGGATGTTGCAAAAGTCATTTAATTCTCTATTTTGACCCCCAAAATGACTCAAAAAGATATAAAAATTAAAAATGACTAAGACCAAGGCTAATGTGACATGAAATGACCTATAGTATACCCTATGACAAAATATTAGACTCTTAAAACATCTAAAAATCAAGTTTTTACATATAAAGGTCCCAATTTGAATTGTAAGGTCAAATTTGGTCAACAAATTAGTGACTCATAGGGGTAGTATGTCTACTATACTAAAGAATAGTAGCCTTATTAGTCCATTGGTATTAATAATTCATCTAAAGTCTAAAAAAATTAGATAACTTTGAAAATTAATAACAATCTTTTATCAAGACAAGACCAAAAGACTACCTCAACTACACAAATAAAAAGACACACACAAAACAAAGAGAATGAATTAATAACACATGCACATGTGCGTGCGCATGCATGTGCACACGTGCACACACACACACACACACACACACACACACACACACACACACACACACACACACACACACACACACACACACACATGTTCTCAAAACACAAGAAAAATAAGAACTAAAAACCTATGCACAACTAGAAACTAAATATACTTCCTTTCCAGGATCAAAAGGAAAGTTCCTTGTGTGGACATGTAAATTTGGCCACCAATGGCTTTACATTAGACTGTTAGACTAATTCTTACCAATCATAAAACATTTAACCTAAGAATTTATATTATTCTTGGACTTAGCTTTATAACCTTGAAATACATCAATTTGTCTTATTAAATCAATTAAACAAGGAAAATATATACATTGAATTAATCAAAATCAAACAACTAACTAAATGCCTATAAAGAATTAATTAACTTGAACATCCTAATCAAAATCAATTAGCAAGTTAAATAAATTTAAAATCATAATTAATTTCACCCATGAGATAATAAATCAATTAAATAAATTATGAAAAAATTAATTCAAGAGCATCTTAAAACATTCTAGAATACACTCATTACCTTTGTGAGTTGTCACTTTTGGAAAATATCTAAAAGAATATTCTAGAAATATGCCAAACTCAACAAAAGTTAATAAACTAAACCATGATAATATTTAACCCATTTAAATGGATTTTAAATCCTATAAAATCAATCCTATATCTCTTCATTTAGGGATCTCAATCAAAGTAGAGTTGTAATGCATGAATAGATTCATGAAGCTAAAAACCTAGTGGTATAATGTAAAAATTGAGCCAAGCCATATCAATTAAGCCAAGAATTGAATAATGGTGCATAGAGGAGATGATGTTATACATATTTCATTGATGAATACTTGTTATTAATAATTCAAACAAGCCAAACAAATAAATCATTTGGAGCTCTCAAGGAAGGTAAAGATTGTTTTTCTTTGCAATTTAGTTAGGTTTTCAATTGTTGTTTGTTTATTAAGCTCCTCCTAAGATCTAAAATTAGATATTTTAGTATGTTAGTGTGTTTATTTCATGGTTTTATTGACTAAAATTTGATGTAACATCCTCTCTTTGTCAATTTTCTTGATCACAAATGGCACGCCCTATAGGACACGATTGTGCACCCCACATTTTTGAAAAAAAAAAGGATATTAAAATAGCTCTTATATTTAATCTATTTACTATTTTTTATGATTTTTTTATAGTTAATTTTTATTTGTTTCATCATAGTTCTCTAAAAATTTTATTAAACTATTATGTATAGTTTATAATTTATGACTCTTTTAGTGATTGTCACTTTTTATTTTTTAATTTTTTGGTAAAAATAGTTAGTACATAGCTAATAACTTTTTTGTATTCACTATTTTGACTTGAATGTTTTCATATAGTTGAATCTTAGAACTATAAATAACCTCTAAAACTTTCATGACATATAGATCTATATTTTAAATGTTATGACTAATTATTGACTGTAGGTTTTTATGATTTATGTGTTTGATTTTCTTTGTTTTAACCTTCTGACTTGTTGTTTGCATGTTTCACAAGTTCATTTTATTTTTTTAGTTTTTATTGATATTTTTTCTAACCTTTATCTAACCCAACATGTTTCATTTTTTGGGGTTTTTCCTTCAGTTCAACATATTTTACCCTTCAAAGTTACTTGTCTCATTTGATCAATAAATTTCAAGGCTATACGAAGTTTTGACCTTTTCTTTACAGGACATATTTGAAGAAGACTATTTAAATCTAAGTTATTCTTTTCAAACTTCATTTGGATGTATAAAACAATCTAAGAATCCTTCATTTTTATATTTTAATAAACATTTTTAGGGTGTTTTATTGGTTAAGTTTTTGTAGTTTCTTCAAAGTTCACAACTTAAAAGTTAAGGTGCTAAAAGATCACCACCACACATTTCATTTAGTGCTATAAAATTGAATACACTTTCAAAGTTTTTTAAATTTGTTTTCTTTATTTGTTTAATCTAAACTTATTTGAGTAAATAGGGATCTGTGCATGTATGCTCTCGCATCCATTGCCTTTAGGGAACTTTTGGGATCAAAAGCACCAATTTATTTTTGGGAGGTTTACAATTATTTTCATTTGTGCATTCTAAATCCAAGGGGATAGTAATGAATCTAATCAAACACTTTAAATTTAGTGCAATGAAATTAACCTCACTTTAATTATTTACAAACTTGATTGTTGAATGTGTGTTTTAGCAAAAAGAGATGTGCATGTATGCTCTTCCATCCATCCCCTTTAGGGAACTTTTGGGATAAAAAGCACCATCTCATCGCACTTTGAGCCTAGTCCAAGGAATAGAAAGAATGCCATTTAAATACCTCCCCAAAAACTTGTAATAATATTGCATGATCTTGAGTGACTATAAAGTCTTTCTATTATGTCATTTATTTCCTTGCATCTTGGCTTGTGAGGGGGACTTCATTATCTCCCACAATTTCTATAGGGAATCTTTGACCTAGGGTTTCATCTCCTAGCATTGACTTAATTAACCCCACTAGGATTAGAGATTTAAGAAATTAAACCACCTTTTAGTGTTGGGGTTAATCACTGAGATGTATCTACACATTGGAAATTACATTATACTGAGTAAGTGATGGATGTAGTGGTTGCAAATAGGGCAAGAACTTTTTGCAACCAGCCAAGTGCCAGAGAAACCTAATTAAAGTGCACTTATTTTGCATCATTTGGTTTTAAAGTCATTGTGTAATTGATTCATCTAGAACATTCACAAAATAATTAGTGTAATCAACCCCACATTACCATATCCTTGCTATGATTTAGATGATTATACTTAGTGTGTTTTCATAATTTTGGCTTGGTGTGTTAGACTAAAATTTTATTATTCAAACCATTTCATTTGACGAGTCATGAGTCCACATCATGCCATTTTTAAAGGAAGTGTTATGTCATCTATATGACACTTTGATTTAACTTATAAAACATTTCCTTTTTGTGTCAAAACATTGGGAGTAACACTTGATTGAGGAGGGCACTATTATGCTACCCAAATATTTTCAAAATATTATGTCTTTGAAGTCTTGAAACATAAACCATTTATCACATCATCTTTTGGGAGTGCTAACATTGTTAGGCTACCCATTTTATTTCAAAAGACTTGGCTTGTTTCATCTTACATCTCCATTATCATTTGTTTAAAACCAATTACTTGAGCCTTGTTGAATCTTGGATTAGCATGGTCACGTTGCTCAAATATTTCTAGCTCTTTGTCATCAAATTCATAGTTTATCCTTAGTTGAGTCCTTGATTAAATATTACAAGTTCAAATTCAAATATTGGTTGATTTCAGTTTAGACCTTAATTCATGGGGTTGGTACCCAGATCTTCCTCTTTTGGATTATGTAACTTAGATTAATTCATCACTCAAATTTAGAAAATTATATTATTTTATGCTTTTATTTTGATCAAATTAGTTTATCTTCAAACATCTCTTGTTTAACATCTTATAAAAATTAGATCATGTTTTATGCCTAGAGTCATGTACCTTGTCTATGTTAAACTATTACAAGTTTGTTAGATTAATAAATCATCCTTTTTAAGTTAATATTTTGCCATTATTTGGCCACTAGTATTTACATATCTTATTTAATCCTAGCTTTTAACTCTGTGTTTAGATAAAAGACCTAGCAAATTTTCCCTTTAGTAGATTAGACCTACTTGGAACATGTTTAAACATTAGAGATTGGTAGTTTGATTCTTAAATCATTTTGTGTGAAATTTACGTGTATTGCACACTTATAATTTGTCATTTGATGTTACACTATTTTTATCAAGTATTCACACAGACTTTTTGGAGATTCAATTCCACCTTTGACCAAGCTAAATCATGTTTGAACCCCTTGTATTTCCAAAAGGCATATCTTTTCTAGAGTTTATATAACCCTAATCCCTTCCCTTGTTGTGAAATATTTGTCATTTAATTTGAACATGGATCACTATACATGTGGTGTAAGTATGTATCGTTTAGGATATGAAAATCCTTTCATATAAGGGAAATTTATGGAAAACTCTACTGAAGATAATGCCATTTGGGAAATAGATTCTTATCCACCCCAAAACATTCAACTAGGAGGAAAAATTCAAGATCCTTTGGCCAACTATTTGGTTGTTACACCTCCATTTATGGATATAATATATCAAGAGATAATGGTCCAATACTTATCTAGCATACCATTGGTTATAAAAAGTACTCAACAACAACCTTATCACATAGTAACACCATTAACATATTATCCCAATAGAACCATATAGGTAGGTTATGGAAGATTACAAAATCTAGAAAGAGAGCCTTCCAACATGTTTTACAATTAGACTCATGAATAATTATCTTCTATCAATCCTAATGCAATTATACCAATACCTTATAAAAAACCCCATGTTTTTATCCCACAAAGAGGTCCCATGAATGACCACTTAGATCAAATGCATCAAGCATAATAGACATATCTCAATTTAGTGCATAACTTCACTAATATGCCCTTGTCAAATTCACCTCTTATTAATCTAGCTCCTTAAATAGGAGTTTTAACGAAGTTGATAGATCAAGATAATCAGGGTTTAGACTCATTTACACAAAACACATCAGTAAAAACCATGTCCAATACATTGATTATAGAGGAAATATCTTTGGTTTCTACAAATGATACTGAGCAAAACATGTAGGATAATGCACAAGTAATGTCTAATTTAAACCAAAATGATGTTGGCACACAAATAATCAATCAACAAAATATGCCTTCATCTAGCATCATTAGTGGGTTTCAAAATCAAGGAGTTGGAGTTTCTATGTCCCAACCTCAAACAACTACCGCTAATCCTCAACCAACTATTCCTTTAAACACTCAACCAATAGGATTAAGTAGTGAGCCAACAATCAGTGCCACACCACAATAAAATGTGTTGAATCCCAATCCTCCCCAAAATGTGACAAGTAATATTATGTAATAGCAAGCACAATCAAGTATCTCAATGCAATAGAGAATGAACATATTTTCGCCTCAATAGGGGGCAACCAATGTCCCACCTTGCCAAGTAGCAGTGAACATAACTCTTCCTTTATAGACCAATATACTAATCCAAAATCAAATTATGTCTAATAAATAACATGTTCATATTGGTCAGTGATAGGTACCAAATATCCAACATGCATCTAATTCTCAATAGGTATTCACAAAATGAAGAAGTTTTAATGTTCCACAAGTGCCTTTAAGGCAATAATTGCCTTTTATGTAGAATATACCACAGGTTCAGAGATAGGGTCTTGACTCATAAGTTCCTACTCAAAATCAAGGTTCAAATAGTTGACATCAAGTCCCTATTCAACCATAATAGGCTTAGTACAATTATATTCCACCATCCCATCCTCAATATCAACAAAATCAATCATACATATCCAACCCCAATCAAAATGTTACACTACCATAGGTACAATTTCAACAATTGTAACCTAATCTATGCATGTGCTTTCCTAAACCATTCCCCAGCCAAACTAACCTACCCTAGGAAATCCCTCCATCATATCCTAGTCTAAGTCATCCACTTGTGAATACCCAACCATCAACCTAGGCCAATATTCTAACAAGTTTCCTTGAGAAAGAATTACAACAAATGAAGGATGCAATCACTATCATCCAAGCTAGGAAACATGTTAAAAATTTCAAACTATATGATATGTGTTCATATCCTTCTAACATGAAGTACTTATATATTCCATTTCTTCCAAGATATGAGCCACACAAGTTTAAAAATACAAGGGGAAAGGTGACCCTAAAACATAGCTAATATAATTCTTTATTGCATGTCAATTAGTGGTATATAGTGATATTTATCTATTGTTATTATTTTTAAGGAGTTTATTGTAAAATCCTTGGAATGGTTTTTGAAACTACCAAATAACTCTGTTTATGACTTTGATTATCTATCAAATGAGTTTTTGAAACAAATCTCATACAATCTTGAGCATGAGATTCCACTGGTCAACTTAACACAAGCAAAGCAAAAACCAAGTGAAAGATTCACAATTTATCTATAGTGATGGAGAGCACTTGCAAGCTGCTTTAACCATAGGCTACTAGATAAAAAAAATTAGTAGTTATGTTTACCAAAAATATACAAAGTAAAATATCCTACTAACTAGAGTTGTAGTGTGCACACACATTCAAAGAGATCATTGACAAAGGTTTAGTGATCGAAATAGCCCTTATCAACAAAGGTATCATAAAACTAAACTCAACCAATCAAAATACTAGTCAAAATCAAATTTAGACCAATAATCAGAACCAAAATCTAAACAAAGTGCAAGTGTCATAACTGGCACATGCCAATAATAATGATTATCTAAAATAATTTAATCGTAACAAAAATATTGTCAGGAATGGAGTAATAGAGTCATGCCATATCCAAATGGTGCAAACATTATATGCTTAACTAGTGCCACCTTTCCACCTTAATCCTACATAACAACCTCTTTAATAGCCACAACATACATAACAAGCACAACCTAGGCCAACACAATAAATGCAACAATTGTAACAACCTTTGACTTTACAAAACCCACCTTCTCCAAGGATAAGCCCACCTACTCATCATCCTTTTACCAACATTAGAGAACCCATCAAATCAATCTTTCAAAAGCTTACAATAGCTAACCAAATAAAATACCCTATTATAAAAGAGTAATATCATGAGGGTATAGACATGTCAGACTGGTACAAGCTAGAACAATTCTATGAGTTTCATAGGTTTAAAAGCCATAATTTGCAACATTGTGTGAAAATCAAACATGTCATTCAAAATATGTTGGCTAATCATGAGATAACATTGGATAATGGAGCTCCCACATCCAATGAAAACCTTGACATCTATCAGAACCCATTTCCTTAATATAATAATCAGCTAGTGAAACAACAATAACATCATCATCATCATCAACAAAGGCCAAATCAATAGAATCAATAGTAGAGCCAATAAATCAAAAATAATGGATAGAACCAAGGATAGAATAATGGCCATAACTAAAAAACCTACCATGTTGTTGCACATGACTATAAATCAATTGTAAGTCATATCTTGAGAGGTAGCATTAACAACATTTCCATCAATCCTAGACTAAATTTCAACTAGACAATACCATTTCTAGTCATAACAAACCAATCCAATAATTCTAATAACCCTTATTTGAATTAGGACCACACATAGGCAAACCAAAAAGTAGGGATTTTATTATGACCACACTCAAGTGCATTAGTGATCAAGATTTATCTTATCTAGGCCCCCTCCACCATCATTAGTTAATAACAATAGTCATGTATCTAATCTTGATTGTTCAATCACAACTCAGTGGTCTAAAATTACCATACCATGCCCATAATCACCTTCCACTTCACCCATCATCCAACCCATCAATCAGCCTCATAATAAGCCATTTAACATTATTCAAGAAAAGATATTTAATATAGTGGAATAATTACAAAATATTCTAGCACAAATATCCATTTTAGATTTATTGTGCATGCCAATAATCCACAATAAAATATTGAATGAATACCTTAGCCAATCCACTATTCTTAATGACATATCCCCTAAAAAATTTCAATCTTTGGTTGGACACTTAACTCCAAACCAACAAATCACATTCAAACAATGTGATATGTCACCTCTTGGCCCACTACATAACAATCCATTATACACTAAAGTATATATAATGTTGCAAAAAGTGAAATGTGTCCTTATAGATAATGGATCAGGTCTGAACATAATGTCTCTCAACATCATCAATATTTTTGGGTATACGATGATGGATCTCCAAGCAAAAATGATCACCATCTAAGCATACAACAATCAAGAGCATGAATCATAAGGCACCATTAGATTTCTAATTATAATTGGGCCCTTGACTCATGATACCCTTTTATATGTGTTAGATCTTGATTTTTCATACAATATGCTTCTAGGTAGGCCTTGGTTACATGATATTCATGTAGTCCCATTGACGTTGCACCAATGTATTGAGTTCTCTTATTTAGGGATGGAAGTTAACATTCTAAGAGATTTGCATCCATATGAGCATTATAAACATCTACAGGATAAGTTCCAAAGTTACAAATACCATTTCATCATGAATCCATCTAATAAGTAGGATAAGGGGAAGGCAATACTCCTCAAATTACCAAAGGAAAACTTCATTGATCCTAATACCCTTCATTCTCTTAGTCACATGCTACCTCCTAATGTATCCAATAATTTTACCATCTCAACTCATGGCCCAAGAGAGTACTTGAATCATGATACATATCATATCACAAAGCTTCCTTGAAACCCAAAATCCTTTGGAAGACCTAAATCTATGCCATGCATGCACTGGCAAAGAAAGGGCAAAGGCCACATTTATAATTTAGGACTAGCCATTTTCATACTTGCTTTTGGCCTAGAATAAGACCCTCTTGAAGGATATAAGTCATGGTTGTATAATGATAATTAATTTATTTGTTATAAAAACCTTAAGTATCCGATTCCCAATCACATCATGTAAAATCAAGATTATAAAGGAAGGGGCCTCAGGCCAAATCTAGAGGAAATGTTGGAACCTATTTCTATGACCAAGTATGAAGGACCATATGGACTTGGATTTAAACTACTTAGGGGTGACCCCATATACCTTACTCATGTTCCATCACTATTGACTAATGATGAAGATGTCAATAATGAATTAGAGTCTAATCATAGCTTATTTGATGACTTGTCCTGGACTGACCTATTTGATAATCACACCATTTACACCCTTCTCCCAATCATTCATAAAAATCCCCTACCATTAAATTGTCCCCAATTAATAGACTAAGACCAACAAGACACACACATACAAATTAATGAGTTTCAAAATTATGAAGCATTTTATGATTTTCTAGGCCTTAGGGACAATGTTCCATTAGGAAATCATAAATCAGGATTCTCAATCAAATTAGATCCTATAGCCTATTTTGGAGAATGGTTGAACAACCTTAGCCAAAAGTAAATAAATAAAAAATTGAGGTCTCAAAGTGAAAACCTCTTTGAGGTACTTTTTAACCAGGGAAATAGTAAAGATAAAGGATAGTCTAGTGGTGAAAATCTCTTTTAGGCACCACTAGATGGGGGTGTTCAACTTTCTTCATGTATAGACTAGGAGACCACCAATGATGAGCTTGTCTACAAGTCTGAATTTAGTATTGAAGAGCATCAAGATTTTGAGCAAATCATGCAAGAAACTAATAATGATAAGGTTCACTATAGATCTGAGTTTAACCTTGAAGAGTAATAGGATTTTGATCAAATCATTCGAGATGATGCTAATAAAAAACATGATAATGGGTCCAAAATCAATCTTAAAAGGCAAGAAGCCTTTGATCAAGTCATATAGGAGTTTTTTACTATCTTTGTCACATAGTCTAATTTCCCATTAGGATATTTTGATTCATCATGTCTTGAAGATCTTGTCAAAAAACTAGTCCTAATAGAGGACTCTAATGTTACCAATTAGTTCAAATCATTACCAACTATACTTGATGATGGCTCAAATCTTCTAGGTCCCCAAATGACACAAATTGGATCAAGTTGGGTGCATCCCTTACTAAGAAGGAGTTTTAATTATTTACATCCCTTTTGAGGGAATTTGTCGATATATTTGCATGGGCATATTTTGACATGCTAGGTTTAGACCCCACCTTGGTTCTACACCACATGATAGTCAATCCTAATGCTAAATTATTAAAACAAAAGCTACATAAGATGCATCCTTGCATTGTTATATTAGTGAAGAAAGAGTTGGAGAAACTCTTAGAAGCAAGATGTATTAGATCAATTGACTACTTTGATTGGATTTCTAATGTAGTACCTATCAACAAAAAGCCAAAGGGAATCAAAATCTGTATTGATTTCCATGACATTAAAAAATCATGCCCTAAGGATGACTTTCCCCTACCTAACATTGACATGATAGTTGAATCCACATTAGGTTACGAAATGATTTCACTAATGGAAGGCTTTTCAAGTTACAATCAAATCAGAATATCACCAAAAGACTAGTAAAAAACAACATTCACCACTCCATTGGGAAAATTATATTATCAAGTCATGTATTTTGGCCTTAAGAATGTAGGGACCACTTATCAAAGAGCTATGACAGTCATATGTCATGATATGATGCATGACACTATCTAATACTACATTGATAATATACTAGGAAAATCCAAAACTAGGGCCAACCATCTAGTAGCATTAAGGAGTATATTTGAGTGACTATGAGAATAAAAAGTTAGGCTCAAGCCCAAGAAGTGTGTGTTTGGAGTTACATAAAGCAAATTATTAGGCTTCATCATGTCTCATAGGGGCATTGAAGTGAATCCAAATAAAGCAAGAGCCATAATAAAAATGCTACCACCAACCAATATGAAGCAACTCCATAGTTTATAGGGTAAGATCCAAGCCATATGATGATTAATATATCAATTATCAAATAAGTGCCATCCATTTACACACCTACTAAAGAAATGTGTCACATTTCATTAGAGTAATGATTGTCAAAAGGCTTTTTAGTAGCTGAAGGACTATCTCATGAATCCCCTAGTTCTATTACCTCTGATGCTAGGGATTCCATTCTTGTTATATCTTTTTGCTATTGATAGTGCTTTGGGTTCACTTCTATCTCAACACAATGACAATGGAAAATAACATATAGTGTATTATCTAATTCTTACACTAGCTACATATGAGCACAACTATACACCCATTGAATTTTTTTGTCTTGATATGGTCTTCATAGTTTATAAACTCTATCACTACATATTGAACAATAAGACCATGGTTATTTTTGAAGTAGATACGCTTAAGTATATACTATCAAAAATAGATTTGTAAAGCCGTATAGCCAAATGGATCAAGTTACTTAGTGAGTTTGAGATAGAGTATGTAAACTAAAAAGCAATCAAGGGGCAAGTTCTCACAGATTAGCTTGTTAAAGCACCACCTGAAGACATAGAGCCATTAACATTCCAATTTCTTGATGAATCCATCATAACCATCATTGAACCACCTATTAAGTAGCATCCCAAGAAGTTGTATTTTGATGGATCATTGACTACACATGGATTGGGGATAGGCCTTTTATTTATAACACCTTAGGGGGATCTAATCCCCAAGTTATTTAGAATCATCTTTCCTTGTACCAATAACAAGGCCTACTATGAAGCACTCATTATAGGGATTTGATAGGTGATACAATGGAACATATGTCATCTAATAGTTTATGATGATTCTTAGTTAATCATCAATTAGGTTATAAACAACTTCCAAACTAAAGATGACAAGTTGGTTCCATACAAGGCAATGGTTAACACTCTCAAGCAATAAATTGCCAACATTCAATTTTATCATATTAAAAGAGTGAGTAATAGAATAATATATGACATGGCTACCATTAGATGATTGATTCATCATGTAGACATAGCTAGTTAGTATCAATTTCTTGTAGAAAATCTAACAATATCAGCTTGTGAACCTTCAATTATTGCAATAATATGTGATATTATTGGTCCCATCTCTAATTGGTACTAAAAATTATATGCCTATTTACATGAGTAAATCCTCCCACCTGACTTATCTTAGAAACAAACCAAATCTTTCATCCATAATGCCCAATGTTATACCCTACTCAGACCAACCCTATACCACCATAGTTTTGATAGAACTCTACTTTATTGTTTACCTTCATTATAATCTATACTATCATTATGAGAAGGTTATGAAGGAGTATGTGGATCCCACACTAGTAGGGTAGTCCTATCCAAAAATCTCTTGCATACTAGTTATTATTGGTTGACAATGGACACAAATGCAACTACATATGTCAATAAATGTGACAAGTGTCAACAATATGCTAATTTGATTCATGCACCTACCAAGACCTTAAAACCAATTTTGACACCATGGAAATTTAATACATGAGGCCTTGACCTCATTGGGAAGATAAACCCCACCTCATCAAATGGCCATAAACACTTTCTCACTACCACTGAATATTTCACTAAGTGGGTCAAAGCTATAACCCTCACTTACATGACTAGAAAAAAAATTTCCGAGTTCATATTTAACCATCTCATATACCACTACGGTATCCCTTCCAACATATCTAATAATGGAGGATCATTTAAGAACAAGGATGTCAAAAATCTATGTGTTAAATACAAGATCACATAACACTTTTCAAAGGCATATTACCCTCAAGGTATTGCTAAATGGAAGCATCAAACAAAACCATTGTCAACATTCTTAAAAAGATTATCAATGACATTGACCATGATTGGCACCTTCAGATATTGTGTGCCCTTTGGGCATACCATACCAATGATCTCACACCCATAAGAGCCACTCCATACTCACTTGTTTATGACACTAAATACATACTTGCCATTGAGGTTGAGTTGCCTTCATTATGCATATCTTTCAAGAATGTTCTTGATGATAATAACTATCGAGTAGCTTGCCTACAAGAGCTATATTTACTTGATGAGAAGTACATGGATCCTATGTATAATCTAAAATCCTATGAGAACTAACTTTGGGGTCAATACAATCAACACGTAAAACATAGAACATTTGAACTTGGTGATCTTGTCCTAAAAGAGAACCAAAATAATACCATGGCTAAAAAGAAACATAAAAGAAATTTCAAACCCAATTAGATGGGTCCTTTCAACATCACTATAGACTATGGTGCTATAAAATTCAAGATTGCCACACCAAATGGTAATGAACTTGATGAGATGATGAACATCATTCATCTCAAGCGATACTATACTTTAGTAACTTGATGTATTATCTATAAGGACCATTTCAAGTTGTACCATATTATCAATATTCTTATTTATACCATTATCATACTATTTGTTCTACCATCCTCTCATTTTGACATTCCAAATAGACTGTCCAACCATTCCATTCCTGCTTGAACAAACATGTTTTGAATCTTATCAACCTAGCCCATTTGACCTTGGTTCATCCATTGGTTTCATTTTTTTAGCATACATAATCAGATCAATTTCAGTAGTTATTTCAAGAATTTCAAATAGAGACAGTATTTTAGAGTAGTATGACATAAGTTTTGGTAGTTTCATCCTTCATTTCTTATTCCCTTCTTATAAAGTTTATTTATGTGAACCTAATTATATTGCCTACTGGGGAAAATCAATGTTCACCGATCTTGATACTAATTATATCACTTTATAGGGAAAATTGGTATCATTGAGCTATCAGTTCTATCCTAGTTATAACCACCTATGGGTAAAATAGGGGCAACATTTATTTATTGTGCCTTAACATATCACCTAGCCATTCCTATACCATACTATGCCATCATACCAACTATGCCTATTTTGTTTGAATTGGTTGCTACACTAGTTAGATTCCTCCACTATGAGGTGAACTACTAAGAACTAAACCATTTTGGGACTATGTGGGTTGAATTTAATTCACATTGAGGTCAACTCAATCCCACTTTAGCCATGTTCTCACCATTTTATGAACAAATTTATCCAAGCTCTCACTATTTTACAATCATCATTTCAAGTTATAATGCTCTTGCCATTTTATGAGAAACTTAGACCATGCTCTCACCATTTTGTGAGCATCATTACAAGTTCTCATGCTCTCACCACTTTGTGAGCATCATTTCAAGTTATAATGCTTTCACTATTTTATGAGCTTGGACCATTTTAGTGTCTTTTCATTCTCGATTAAGTTGAGATTCTTCAAAAATTCCAAAAGCATTTGTAAAATCATTAGAAAAAACCAAAAAAAAAAAAACATTGACCAATTCTTTGCCTTAAGGATTTTGAGAACCCTTACTAAGTCAAAAGTAAATCACTTGTCACTTAGTTTCCCCATCCTTTTTGGCATTTTATCTTATGTTATATCCATTTTTTGAGTTCATCTCTATTATTCTATCACATCCATCATGTTTTCTATCAATCATCATTTTTTTCCCATTTCCTAAGAGAACTACATTTGGCCTAAAGTTTTATTAGATCATCATATCCATGGAGCTATGTAGGTAGAATCTACTTTCCTAACACATATGAAGACAACTCGACCACCCATTCCTCTTCTTCTATTCACCCATCTTGTTTTTTGTTTAGTTATCACCTAGTTTTTAGGGAGTTGTGCATCATGTTGTTTATACTAACATAGGGACTAACACTTGTTTATTTATCTATTTGTCCTGTTTGTTTCTTTGTTTCTTTGTTTTGGTTGTTTGTGTGCCTATTTTTTTGAATTTAGCACTGTGGTCTTGATTCAGACTATGTGTGTTCATTGGGTAATTCCTTACACATTATTCTTAAATCTATCTATATTCAAACGTCTACATTGTCATCATGGTTTTTATCATTGGTGAAATTATTTTCCATTCAGTATCAAATATTGAGAGTCAGTCCTTATGTATATTTTGGACAAGCCCCCATGGTGTTCTATCATGAGGCCTACCATCAAATGCTACAACAAAAAAATTAGATTTGAGAGGTCTACAACATCACCATCTCCTTAGCATCAGCATCAACAACAACCCCAATCATATCCCAAATGGAGTAATTAGGTAATGAAATAATTTCAACCTTTGTTAGTTTAAACAAAAATATCCCTACTATTAGGTTGTCCCAAATTCATTTTTATCCTCTATATCAAGTTAACAATCCTTAGCCTTTAATCATGTTTTTCATAATTAGGGTATACTGCATCAACATTATAGACCATCCCACATACATTCTCAATGATTATATCACCTGTTAGGGAAAATAATTATGTTATCACCATTTTCCTTTCTTGTTTGTCTATCATAACTAGAGTATCTCCATCTCTCAATGATTATATCACCTATTGGGGCAAATCATTGTGTTATCATACCACATTACCACTGTTAGGGTACAATGCTTATAACCACCTTTGGGCAAACCATTGTACACCATCACACTTGAATTTTTAGTGATTTTTCCCAATGTTGGGTGAATATTTGTGTTGTCACCCCATCATCTACATTTGTTTGGTCTCCTCATTTTTCTTCTTTCTTTCAAGGGATCATTTTCTGACTTGCTTGATAACTGCTTCCTAGAGGGGCCAACTATAGTTAAATCATTACCATTGTACTCATAATCATAAAGAAACATTTTATTCTTTGAAAATATGTTACTATGTTTATAGCTTACAACATCTTCCCAAACAAGGGAAATTATACACATGTAAATTTGGCCACCAATGGCTTTACATTAGACTATTAGACCAATTCTTACCAATCATCGAACATTTAACCTAAGAATTTTTATTAGTCTCGAATTTGGATTTATAACTTTGCATTAAATAATTTTGTCCTATTAAATCAATTAAACAAGGCAAATACACACATTGAATTAATCAATATCAAACAACTAACCAAAGTACCTACAAAGAATTAAATAACTTACACATCCTAATCAAAATCAATTAGGGAGTTAAATAAATTTCAAATCCTAATTAATTTCACTCATGAACTAATAAATAAATTAAATCAATTACTAAAAAGGAAATTCAAGATCATCTTAGAACATTCTAGACTACACTCATTACCTTTGTGAGTTGTCACTTTTATAAAATATTTAAAAGAATATTATAAGAATATGCCAAACTTGACCAAAGTTAATAAATTCAACTGTGGTCAGATTTAATCCATTCCAAGAGATTTTAAAGCCTATAAAAGAAATCTTAGATCTCTTCATTTAGGTATCTCATCAAAATAGAGTTATAATGTATAAATAGATTCATGAAGCTAAAATCCTAGTGTTATAATGTGGAAATTGAGCCAATCCATATCAATCAAGCCAAGAATTAAATAATGGTGCATAGAGGAGATGATGTTAGCCATATGTGATTGATGAATACTTCTTATTGATAATTAGAGCAAGCCAAAAAAAGAAATCATTTTGAGATCTCAAGGAGGGTAAAGATTATTTTTCTTTGAATTTTAGTTGGGTTTTCAATTGTTATTCATTCATTAAGCTCTCCCTAAGATCTAGGCTTAGATATGTTAGTATGTTAGTGTGTTGATTTCATGGTTTTATGGACTAACAATTGATCTAACCTCCTATCTTTTTCAAATTCCTTGATCACACCTTGCATCTCCTTCTTCATGAGATGGATCATAGTGCCAAACATGTTGCTCTTTAGATTGGATGTTTGGTAGATCATACCTATTTCTTGGCACTTCACTGCTCTGATCTCAAGTAGACCATATTAAAATAGGTCTTATATGTAAATGTATTATTATTGGACTTGTACACATACCTCATTCTACTACCAACTCTTCATCTCATGATCAAATAGTATCTCCTTGGTAGGCATGGCTTTAAGAGGAGTAGTTTCTTGTTCCTTAGAAGATTGAGGTCAATAGAATCTTGATTTATCCTTAAAAATATTATGTGTTTATCCCAATTAGTTTAGATAATGATAAACCATTTTTATTATTTCAAGCATATCATCCTAAGATATGTATGCCTCTTGAAATGATAGATTTGAAAAAATGCTTACTCTTTGCATACCCACTTGAGTGTCAAGGTTGCCTTCTCCATTTTTGACTAGATCATAGCCTCCTTGAAGAGGAGTATAACCTTATCCAATGATTGGAAAAAATTTATCCCAAGGTTGATTAGATACTTGTTCTTACTCATCTATGACATTTTGAAAAATGTCATCTTACTTACAATCACTTGCAATCAGCTCTAAGGAAGTTGTAGACCCCTTAAGAGACTCAAACTCATTATAAATGCTTAAAAAATACTACCACAAGTAATTATATTATATTTTATCAACATATTAAAGGGAGAAAATAATAAAATATCTTTCATCCTCTTCTTTAGAATCTAAAAGGACTTCATCCAAGATTTCTTTTTTAACACAAGGAAGACATTCCTCATTATCAACACAACAAGAAGACTCAACATAAGGACTTACCTCTTCCTCAGAATTTAGGACCTTTTGAGGCCTCTAAATTTTTATCTAAACTATCATAACCTAACTTTTTTTCTCAAGGGTTGCAAGATATTCAATCTCCTTCTCCTTCTTAGTGATGCCAAGACTAGGCATCTTGTAATCAGGTAACTTAACCAATGAGGCTACCAAGGAGCTATATTTTATTAAAGCAAGAGTTATAAATTATTCTCAACCAAATATTATTATTTAGGTTTCCATACTAAAAGTCCATTAGGGTAAAGGTTGTTAGGGTGAGGATAAGATAAACTATTTGGTGGAGGTGGAACATAAAACTCAAAATTAGATTGAGAATGAATTGTAGGGGATCCTTTTGGAAACTCTTAAGGAAGGGGAGAAAGACCTTGGGATAAAATAGCTTGGTTTTATTCCTTCAATTTGGAAATATTTTAATTGAAATATGATTTATCTTGAGTAATTTTATGATAAATTTTATATGGGATGTGTTTGAGTATAGGATCTTCTTTTGGCTCTAAACCTTCCATCACACTTTGACTCAACAATTTCAATCTCAACTCTAACTCCTCAATTTGCTTAGCTAGGTTTTCTTTGAAAAGTATCTCTTGAAGTTGATAGGAATATTCATGAGGATAAGAAGTAAAAGAGGTATGATATGGAAAATAAGAGGTATCTTGAGGATGGGTGGGAGGGATTTGCTTGAAGGCTGAAATGGACTAATTTGAGAAGTGACTAGGTTGACTAGAAGGAACAAGGTATTGAGAAAGATAGTTATAGGAATAATAAAACCCATGATAAGGTTTGTAAGGGTAATATTGGAGTTGATAGGGATCATAACAAATCTGGTAAGGATCATATAAACACTGATAAAGAGTTTCATAAGCCTGATATGCCTCACCAACTTGTGTAAAAAAAACTCAACACCAAAATAGCCATGAAACCTCATTGGGAATAATAACACAAAGAAAAATTAAAAAAAAATATTTAAAATGAAAACTTGGGATGATTAACTAGATGACATAACTTTAAAGTCACCATTGATGCTTGCATAGATGCTTCTAATGGTTGATGTGTTGAAAGACAACACCAAAAATCTTTCAAATTCTTGGAAAATAAGTCCCACTGGGCTTACCAAAAACTATTGTCACTTGGATTTTCACCCTTTAAGGAGATGTCTCAGATCTCCTCATCCAAGGGGAAAAATTGAAACACATCTAGGTTATGGTTAGCCTAAGGATGAGGTGAATCTATAGATAACAATAGCTCCCTTGATGTATCACTTGTAAATCATTACTACACTAACTCTTGTGAAGGAAAAGAGAGATAAAAATAAAATTACTATTGAGTATGATAAATCACTCAACCTTGACTCTTATTAAAACACTTCACATGACCTGCAATAAGAAGTTGTAAATAGGTTAGAGAATGAGATAACAATGCTAAGAAAACCATAGTCATCACTAAGCAAGATACGTCATTCAAGTAAACACAATATGAAAAGTAATATAAGAGGTAAAATCAGTTGTATTTGTTTATATAATGGTATGAAAATGATTATGGATTTTCCATTCTCTAATGGATCATATTTTACAAGGGCCAAAATGGCTAGTTTTATAAACCCTGAGAGAGATAAGAGAAGAGAGAAATCCAAAGGTCAAAAAGAAACTTGTAATGTAGAGAGAAGGAGTTATATGTGCATTGGAAGAGAGTGTGAAAATTATAATGAAAATTTAGTAAACACAAGTTTCAATACAAGGCATCAAACTCTTGAAATGTGGCATGAAATCCCCTTTGTTGGCTTAAAAAACTACCTTCATGATTTAGCCTTGTTTGAACATCCCAAAACTAAATAGGGATAGGTATAATTATTTTAATGAGAGGGAATGGTTTCATAACTTACTATTCATGTATTTTTTGTAGTCTTTATCACTTAGATTCCTCTAAAAGTGAGCCATCGCTAGCAGAACTAAAAGAAAACTCGTCTTTCACACACCTTACACACTTAGCCTCCAAAATGGATTTATTTTTCCATTAAAATTCATAAAATGGAGTGTATGACACTTTTAAATACCATACATGGACTTATGGTCATAAAACACACCTTAAAATTAGTTTACTTGAAGTTTTTCACCCTTCTCACTACCATGTTCACTATGGCAGTTCTGAATGGCTGAGATGAAGTGGGTGGTAAACACACATAGGATTTTTTATGGAAAATTAAATGTATATAATTATTTATAATAAGTATATTTGTATTCCTCAAAAACTTTATTTAATATCTTGAAGCCTCTTAGTACTTGCAGAATAAATAAAATAGTGAAAAGTACCCTATTTTGTACTCCATCTATACAATTTTGTATAGTCCAACAAAATGGGGAGGATCATAAGAGAGTAATATAAAATTTTAAATCATTTTAATGGTAGTTTAATCTCATTTTAATATCACTCCAACCTCATTTTCCCAATCAAGTCCTTATCTAAGGGTTTGTAAGGGTTTTGAGCCCTATTCTACTCTTAATATTTGTTCATGAAGGTTGCATGTTGGAATTTCAAACAAATTTTACAAATGTGATCTTAAATTACCATATAAACTTCTAAAAACTTCCCTCACCTCCATGAAAATTTTCAAGGGAGATATGAGCAATCAAACCTCTCTTATTGAGCTTGCTTCTCATTTGCACAGGCCATGATATGGTTCTTAAGCTAAAAAATGGATTTATTATTTTTTGTATGAAAATAAAAATATATTAAATATCCAAATTAATTATATAAACATTTTAAAACTTGTTATAAATCTTATCTCATGCTACAATTGAAGATGACCTCTCATTTGAACTCTAGTCCTAAACCTTGACTAACAAGCATGTTTTCACCTTTGAGTGTTTGGACCTCCCTATTAGGTTTCATCCTTCTGTGAGGTGTTTCTCATGTGGTTCAAGTTTCCTACAAGTTATCATGCATCCTATATAGGTTCACTTTTCTTCTAGTTCATCTCTTTCTCTCCTTTCCTCAAGAGTATAGGTTGTGGTCATAAAGGGAATGCCTTCTATTTGAGACAAAATGGAGGGAAATCCCCTTATTTAATATTGAAAAATGAATATTTGAGAGTATTTTATAGTTTTTAATGATACCCTACATAAAAATAAAACCCTTGGTTGGATCAATAGACCTTTCAACTTCCTTAGATTCTAAGATTGTCTTTGAAAGGGGTAGACTATATGCAAGTTTCTAATATGGATTATGTGTTGAATCATGAGGTCCTCTCTTTGTTTGTTTTTCATATTATATGAGGATAATTTAGGTTATGAACATAATTATTAGTATGTTATAATAATTTCAATCACTTTAACCTTCCCACATACTCCTCATACTTTGACTGGTTAGGATTGAGTGTGACCTCTAACTCTGTCTTATTCTTTGGCACCATACTCATAGGTGATGTTTGATTATTTGGAAATTTAAAAAATTTCTTGAGCATATTTGATACCTTATAATATCATTTATTAATTTTTTTAACCTATTGACTAACTCATTCACATAACCTTGTACCTTGAAATGCTAGCATGACTGTAGCAGGCTGTTAGGGACATGGGGAATTCTAACTTGAAATTCATCATATTTGACCATATAAAAACCTTTGGAACATTTATAAGTCTTTAAATATCTCATAAAAACACTAAACATAATCTATCCTTTCATACATTTCCAAAAGTGAGCCTTAAGCAACTCTAAGTTGAAGACCGTAGGGAGACATTTCTCAATGTATAGATTGTTACCTCAAAATAGAGCCAAAGAGGAGATACTTACCATTTATGAATATTTTTAATTTATTATACCTTATTATAATCTAATTAAGGTTTATAAAACTTGTTCAAATAGTAAACTTACTCAGACTAGGCACTTGCACTTCCTGACTTCTTAAGACAGGGTACCTTGGTTGTAGGTGGATAGTTTTTTAAATTGGGCACACCTATATGTGTGAATGGGAGATAGAAAATAGAGTTACAAAATTATTGACATAACCCTTGGATAAATAATTATTTATTCAAACATATAAAACTATCCAATCATATAGGCATGTTTTGGTATTGCAACATTGGATGGAGGGGTCTCTTGTAGATCAAACCTGTAGATTTCACTATCTAAATTTAGTGGTTAGAGGTGCATGTTTGAGATTATCTAACAAGAAAACAAAAGGAATAATCCACCCTATTAATTTTTAAATTTGAACCCCTATGTGAAATATACAAATTATTCTCACTTGTGTTCAT